>SJYC01044278.1:0-36688 GCA_006408675.1 Madoqua kirkii | reverse complement strand
CAGACCGCCGGCTCCCGCCCTCCGCCGGCGCGCCCGGGCCGCCGCGGCGCCCCCCGCCCTCGAGCCGCCGAGCCGGAGCCGGAGCCGCGCGCCGAGCGGGCGCAGGAGGCGCAGGGCCCCGCCGAGGCGGCAAGATGGCGGACTTCCTGCCGTCGCGGTCCGTGCTGTCCGTGTGCTTCCCGGGCTGCGTGCTGACGAGCGGCGAGGCCGAGCAGCAGCGCAAGTCCAAGGAGATCGACAAGTGCCTGTCGCGGGAGAAGACCTACGTGAAGCGCCTGGTGAAGATCCTGCTGCTGGGCGCGGGCGAGAGCGGCAAGTCCACCTTTCTCAAGCAGATGCGCATCATCCACGGGCAGGACTTCGACCAGCGCGCGCGCGAGGAGTTCCGCCCCACCATCTACAGCAACGTGATCAAAGGTGGGGGCCGGGGCGCCGGGGCCGGGGTCCGGGCACCGCCCTCCTCCCGGAGCCCCCGGCCGGGCGCGCGGGAAGGGGGCGCGGCCGGGGGAGAGGATGGCGGGGGGCGGCCCGGGGCCCCCCACCCCGCCGCTGGCCTCGGCCCCCGCCGGAGGGAAGCGCCCCGGGGTGCAGGCTGGCCTCTCCCCCGGACGAGGCTGCCCGCCCAGCCGCGCGCCCCGGGTGGCGTGTGGCCGAGTCACATGGGGTCGGGGCTACTCCCAGCTGCCGGGCCGCGGAGCTCCGGAACCTTGTGCCCGAGACTCTGGTCAAGGGCGAAGGGTGACAGGCTCCTGGCCCTTTGGGGGCAAGGATGTGAAACTCGAGGGTGTCCTGCTGGCGTCAGGAAAGCGCACCGTGCAGCCGGCCTGAAAGTTTTAGCATCAGTGGTTTTTCGCCCCGGTGTCGCGGGCGGGCGGGAGGTGTGCCTGTCGTCACCGAGCACCTTGCGCCCTCCTGCTTGTGCCTGCGGTGGGGGCGCGTCTGCTGCCTAAACGGGGCTGCGTGTGGGCACACAGGGTCTAGGGCCTGAGCCAGGCTGAGTCAGTGAATCAGTGTCGGCTTCGGTCATAGGTTCTGCTGCTCTTCGTGGGTATTTTTAAAGCTAGAGTTGATCTTTGTTCTCAAGTGAAAAACGCACAGGAATTTTAGTTCTGGGCTTTCAGACAAATGCGGGAGATTTTACTTTTGTCGTTTGAGCTATAATTAGCACTCTTTAGCGTACAGCTGTTTTCTACTTTATAAAAGGCATTTTGGCAGAATCGAGATATAGCGCCTGGTTCTCCAGGTGCCTGAGGGTGCTCTCTGGCATCTGGGTAGCAGTTTATCTAAGGGTTGGTAATAGCGTTTTTTTAAGGGGGGATTTTGTTGAGGAAGTACTTAAGTTGCTCTTTCGAGTCACTTTTTTTTTCCCCTCCCAGGATGGAGTGGAGGAAAACTGCTTGGGGTGCGGGGAATGGAGAGGGGGAGCTTTGTGTGGCTAACGGTGAGGGAGGGGCAGGACATCGGGAACTCGCAGACCACAGCCACCTAGGACTTCTGCAGTGAGCTGCAAAAAGAGGCTGTCTCCTTTCTTCAGGTGTAGTACAAAATTAATCTAAGGTCTCTCTCGAGGCCCAAGACTCTCTGTAGTCAGCCCTTAACCGAAGGTACCTTTGTATCGGATGCAGCTGATTGTAAGGGGTTCTGTTAATGAGTCAGTTCAGTTCAGTCGCTCAGTCGTGTCCGGCTCTTTGCGACCCCATGAATCGCAGCACGCCAGGCCTCCCTGTCCATCACCAACTCTGGAGTTCACTCAGACTCACGTCCATCGAGTCCGTGATGCCGTCCCGCCATCTCGGCCTCTGTGGTCCCCTTCTCCTCCTGCCCCCGATCCCTCCCAGCATCAGACCAGCTGTTGACTGATAGGTAGGTTCCTGGCTCTTGTTTAACACCTGGTCCCTCTGGTACACTGGCTCCAAGTGCGACCTACTTCCAGTGTTGATGAGGTGAAGCCACTAGCCATCTGCGTTTTCTGAGTTGACGTGATCAGGAAATTGACAGCCAGGCGGCTTTTCAGTTGCCTAAACAAATGCCCCGGCAGTCACGTGACTGTTGGCAGGGACTAAAGGTGACTGTAGTGTTAGAAATGGTGGGTTTGGAATAATCTCTGTGAGTTGAAATCTGTGCTTCCACGTCTTTTTGGGGGTTGGTCTTCCTCCTTTTAGGGAAGCCTCAGGCCACCCTGAGCCTCACCCGGATTGGAAGCTGGGAGGGGAGAAGTGTCTGAGTTCTGAGCGAGGTCCTGGAAGCCGTGGGTTGGGCTGGGCAGGGTGCTCTGCGACCGGGAGAACATGGGGCGCTGAGTCTCTTCTTGGCGTCTCATGAAAGTCTCTCTGAGACACTCAGAGCCTTGGTTGCAGATCTTCAGAGCCTGGACATCAGGTTATGCAGTGGAGTTTCTTCTTCCTTTGCTGGTGTTGGTTGTCTTGCGACTCCCTTCTGCCCAAGAATTATTTTATTAATTAAACATGTTAAAATCCTACAAAAGCACTGGTGTTGATTGTGTTTGCTTTTCAAGGTTCTAATTTTATGACTGAACAACTGTGAGTTTTAATTTTCCCTTTTTTTACACTCTGAGAAGTTACTTCTGTTTGTTTTGATGTCGGTCTCCATTTTCTGGAGGTGCTGGGCCTAGAGTACTCAGGAAGTTTAAGGAAAGAATACGAGAATCGAATCTCTGAGGGTATCTAATGACTCCCATCACTTTTTTTTTTAAACAAAGGTATGAGGGTGCTGGTAGATGCCCGCGAGAAACTCCACATTCCTTGGGGGGAAAACTCAAACCAGCTCAATGGAGACAAGCTGATGGCATTCGATACCCGAACGCCCCTGACCGCCCAGGGCATCGTGGAAACGCAAGTGTTCTTACAGTACCTTCCTGCTATAAGAGCATTATGGGCAGACAGTGGCATCCAGAATGCCTACGACCGCCGTCGAGAGTTCCAGCTGGTAAGAGAGTTTTTTTTTAATGTTGTGATTTTATTTTAACAGCATTTATTAACATCTGATTGTAACACACCTTTTTCACTGCCTTCTACAATATGGTGTATGTATCCAAAATTTTAGCCTCCAGTATGTGGGTAGTTTTCTAGATGAGCTTTATAAACTAACCAAGGTAAAAATGAGGCAAACACCTCTAATGGGTTTGATGAAGCTGTTATATTGAGTAATTAGTTGGTCATTTTTCTTTTTTAAGGGTAAGATCATAATGAGCTTCTCAGGCATTTTCATCTGACTTTTTTCTCCTTTTAAAAATTATTTCATCTCAGTTATAGCAGCCATAGTGATCTTTCTAATAAGTGACTTTTTATTTTTGAATTAAGAGTTCAATAACTTAATTGTTCAAGTATGCTCTTAGCCATTAGAGGTATTTATTTCACAATTCATCAGCATAGGTTAAAATTCTTAATGTTTAACAGTCATTGCGCTTTTTATAGATTTGCATGTTATGCTTTTTAAAAGCTTCTAAGCACATTTTACAAAATATTCCTCCTTAAAATAATATGATGTATTTAGTACTTCTCTTTTCCATGGGAAACACTTAGAATTTATTTTGTATTTATTATTTCTACTTTGTTTTACACAAGACTGTAAAAGTTTGTAGCTATTACACAGCATTGAAGAGAGGGTGGAAAATAAGGTTCTGATCTAGTTTAAAGGTAAAAAATAATAAATCAAAATAAATTACAAAGCACTTGATAAAAGAAAATCTGATTGTGAATGTGTTGATTGTATTTGGGGTTTTGTTTGCCAAAGACCGGAAAGATCCCAGGAGTGACAGCCATCTCTCCTGTATGCAGTTTGGAGGGCGTTCAGGTGTAAAGTAAGTTTTGCTGTAATGTGATCAAAATAGAGTGACAGTTAAAAGTAAAGCTGCTGAGAAGCTGTCTGATGTCACGGTGTTGTGGCAGCTCGCGTATCTGGGTGTGGCTGCAGAGCGACCCGCAGCCAGCAGCCCTGCCGTCACACTTGGTGCTCAGCAGCAGCCTTGGCTGCCAGTTCTCAGAAAGCGTTCCCGGCGGCTTTTGGTGAAGCGGAGACCTGAGTCTCTACGTGGTCTGCACGGTGGCCTCCGCGTGTCCCACATGGCCTAGCACTTGACTGTGTCCCGTCGGCTCAGCTCTCTTCTTTGTTGTGTGTATTTTGTTTGTTAACTAAATACATTAATAAGCGGCAGAGGTGGTCCCACATCCTTGTTAAAGTTGAGTAGCTGGGAGCATTGTGTGTTGAAGGCCTCCATCCGGCGCCCGGCCTCGGGGTTCATTTCTGTCTCTCACATGCCCCGCTTCAGCTTCCTGTACCTTCCCTGCTGTGGTTAGGTGCGGATTATGCTCCTTTCTTCTGAATTGATTTTCTCAACAAACCCCACGTTTCACTGTGCACTTTGTCAGGAGGTTGTTCATCCGTGCAGGTCAGGGAAGAAGCGTCTGTGCGTAACAGCAGGCTCTGCATGTGGGTCCCGGGAGTGACCAGCCTGCTGTCCTGCACAGGCCTCTGGGGAAGCCCCGCGAGTCCGTTTAGGTGAGGATGGGCCTCCCTGGCGCCTCTTGCTTTTGAATGTTCACCTCTGACACTCTCGTGGCCGTCACTGTTGAGAAGACGTTCCTGAGAATTTATTTGCCATTAAGAGCAGACTATGAACCGCTCAGGCTGAGGACCTGCAGATTGTTGCCTTGAGCCTGCTGGTGCTTTCAGAGCGGAGACAGCCTCCGGGGACAAGGAGAGGCAAGTTCACGGTAAGAAGGAGAGGCACGAGGAGCAGGGAGAGGTCTGGTTAAGCTCCTGGGGACAGGGGCCCTTCCTGCCTGCCCTGCATTGTTGATGGTGCCTGGCACAGCAGGTCGGTACTGGGTCGTTCTTCTGAATTGATTTTCTCAACAAACCCCACGTTTCACTGTGCACTTTGTCAGGAGGTTGTTCATCCGTGCAGGTCAGGGAAGAAGCGTCTGTGCGTAACAGCAGGCTCTGCATGTGGGTCCCGGGAGTGACCAGCCTGCTGTCCTGCACAGGCCTCTGGGGAAGCCCCGCGAGTCCGTTTAGGTGAGGATGGGCCTCCCTGGCGCCTCTTGCTTTTGAATGTTCACCTCTGACACTCTCGTGGCCGTCACTGTTGAGAAGACGTTCCTGAGAATTTATTTGCCATTAAGAGCAGACTATGAACCGCTCAGGCTGAGGACCTGCAGATTGTTGCCTTGAGCCTGCTGGTGCTTTCAGAGCGGAGACAGCCTCCGGGGACAAGGAGAGGCAAGTTCACGGTAAGAAGGAGAGGCACGAGGAGCAGGGAGAGGTCTGGTTAAGCTCCTGGGGACAGGGGCCCTTCCTGCCTGCCCTGCATTGTTGATGGTGCCTGGCACAGCAGGTCGGTACTGGGTCGTTCCGTGGAATTAACGGCTCCCATACTTTGGGATGCTCCGTGGCGCCTGGCACGTGGCTGACACTGGGAAGTCACTTTGCTTCCTTAAAATTCCCCCCAAGTCTTCTCTGCTCCTTCTCTCGTGTACACACACAAAGCCCAAGTCCTGTTTTCTCTGGAGGTCTCTTGCCTCCTCCACTCCGCCCCTCCTTCCCACTAGCCCGGTGTCTCCTCCCTGGACCTCAGGTACCTTGTCCAGATCTGGCCGGGTTTGCTGGGAAGCTCTGCTCAGCTCCGCTGCTTCTGAAGCAGAGGGCCACCTCTTCCCATGAGCCTGGACGCTGAGGGGCTCGCCGGTGACGCCCCACCGCCCGCACCCGCTCAGACCCCGCACGCCGGGGGCTTCTGCCCACGGCCGCCCTCAGCGGGCCCGCTGCCCAGCTCCTTCATGCCCGTACCGTCCATCCGGCTCCCCTTCACAGAACAGGGTGGATGCAACTCCCTGCAGGCCCGGCCCACTCCATGGGCTCAGCTGGAACCCGAAGAACAGAGCGGTTTCCGCGCCGATCCCCTGGGGATCCGAGGGTGCGGGCTGGCTTGTCCGGCGAGCGCCCCTTGAGCGGCCTCGCCTGGTCCTCCCGCTGGACCCGCAGCGGCCCGGCATGCCTGCCGGCGACCCGCCTGGGCCGCCCTCCCCCTGAGGCAGCGGCCCCTTTAGGCGGCTTCTGTTGGGCTCGCCCTCGCTGCCGCAGGGTCTGGCCCTGGCTTGCTTCCTTATTCTGTTAGGTGATCTGGATCACAGCACTCCTCTTTCTGGGCAGCACGGCTGTTTCCGTATGTTGTTGTTGTGTTAGTCGGTCGGTTGCGTCCAGCTCTTTGCGACCCCGGGGACTGCAGCTCGCCAGGCTTCTCTGTCCACGGGGTTCTCTGTGTGCTGGTTTGCTAGTTTTCCAGGAGATGGGAAGCTCTTGTGCTGTGGAATCGTTTCTCTTTTTTGTTGTGTCTAACCGTGTAGTATATTCCTAAATCTTGAATAGGGAAAGTAAACATCAGGGGAAATGAGAGGATTTAGCAGCTAAAGTAACGAAAACAGCCTTTTCGTTTTTGACTGCCACTTGATTATTGAGCTTATTAATGCAAATTTAAATGCAAAAAAATGGGGGCAATTTCTAAGCTCTTGACCACTTTTCAGCTTAAGAGGAATGCCTGCCCTTGACTCAGTTTTTGGGCCGAGAGTAGGGTAGTGATAGCATAGCGCAGGTTTTCAGTTTTTAGCAGGCTGTTTGTTTGTTAGTAATAGCTTTGAGTGCAAACGTGAATGTTTTCTTTCTCTAGCTCCCAAAGGCAAACATTTCCTTTTCTGGTTAGTATCATTGTGAGTGAGCTAAATGCCTTACTGTGGAAAAGAAAAGTCTGAAGGTTCATGTGGTCACAGCGCACGTCGCCTGCTTCTCCTTGCTCTGAGCTCGCACACTGAGGCCTGCGTCCTGGGGGGCCTCTTAGCGCCCAGTTAAATGCCTGTGACCCTCTGCCTGGGGCGTGCCTTCGCCATAGCTTGCCACTGCACTGGAGAGAGACCCTCTCTAGAAAAGCAAGGTGACCGTAGCTGGGGAGTTTGCTGAGGTGGCTCCAGAGATGGGAGTCAGAGGTTGGAGATAACTTGTCAGAACTGACAGCACGGCTAGGAGTCACTGGAGTGTGTAAGACACCGGTGCTTACTCAGAAGCCTAAGCAACGTGTACAGACCTCCTTACACAGGGCAGGAGGGTTCGTGACCCAGGGGCGCACTCCTGGACCTCTGCACACACTCCGCGGTCGTCAGCGTGGACGCGGCCTCCTGTGCCGGGCGGCCTTGCCTTTGCAGCTCCCGCAACTGAAACCGCCTCCTGCGTGGTGTGGGGCCTTGGGCTTGACGTGATTTCTCTCACTCTAGGGCTGCAGCTGGTGCTTGAGGGCGGCTTCACCTCCCCCAGCGGATGAGCTAGGGACTGAGCTCCCTGCAGTCTGGGTGATGGTAACTGTTTGGCCTCAGGCGGGGCCCTGTGAGAAGCGCTGAGAGCTCAGTGTGGAAGAGGAACTTCCTTCGGGCTGAGGCGGTTGCTTGTTGGGGCTGCAGCGTGGATTTGAAGTGCTGTGGAGAGAGAGGCCCTCGTTCGTTCCGTGGCCCTGATCAGGGTTTGCTTTAAAGGGAGAAGCACTAGCTTCAGTTGTGAACTATTTTCAGGAGAAAATAGTTGGAGGATTTGGTCCATTTGCTTTACGAATGGAATTAATAAAGGACTTTGACTTCAAGTTGCTGAACATCTACTGACGGTAGGCTTAGGGTGGAAGATTCCAGTCTGTATTGTAAGGATTGTATTGTGACGTTAGAGTTTGTAGAGATTTTTAATTTGGGGCTCTAGAATTTGCATTTATTTTCTCGGTGGACTTGCTCAGATGTCAGAACGGTCACATTCTATCTAAGCCTCGGAAGCCCACAGCTGTCTGCTGTTTACATTGAAAGCAGAGCGGTGGTCTGGCCCCTGCTTATAGTTTCAGTGTGACTTAGATTGTGTGTGTGAGAGACAAACATTGGGGCCCCTGGTGGCTCAGCTGGTAGAAAATCTGCCCACCACGCAGGAGACCCCGGTTCGATCCCTGGATTGGGAAGATCCCTTGGAGAAGGGAATGGCTGCCCGCTCCAGGATTCTTGTCTGAAGAATTCCACGGACAGAGGAGCCTGGTGGGCTCAGTCCACGGGGTCTCAGAGTCGGAGACGACTGAGGGCTCGTGCACACTAGGTGTGGCGCACGCACACGCATCCTGAGCGTCTCTCCTGGTGTCCTGTCAAGTTGCCATGCTCAGGTGTGGGTCGCTTTACTTCCGGTAGAAGCTTGGCGCGCTGTGGGGGCCTGGGCTCTGGTGCTGAGGAGCAGCATCCCGTGCTCCTGTGGGTATGGGGCCCGTCACTGCTCTTCTTGACCGAGTGCAGCCCTCACTCAGGAGAAGGGCTGGGAGCGCGCCTGTAAGGAAAGCAAAGCGCCGGGCCCCGTGCGCCGCGCGGTCCTGCTTCACCTGCGACAGAGAGGTGGCCCGGCCGCTGGGCCGCGTCTCGTCCTCTTGGCCCACAGCAGGCGCCCGTCTCTCCAGAAAGCTCAAGTGCTGCTGACTGATTACATGACGTTTTAGTTCCTTAGGTTTTGCAAAACTTGTTTTGTGCTTTTCAGAGCGCATTAATTACTTCTATGACATGCATGATCACTGAACCTTTAAGTAAAAGATCACACACAGTGTGGGCTCCGGCCCTGCTCTCACGGTGAACGGACTCAGAGGCCCTGCGGCCGTGCCTTCCGGTCCCGGGGTGGCCGTGGTGACAGCGTGGGCCTGGTGTGCCCAGTGTGGCCACGGGCGCTCCCCGCCCTCGGTCAGCGCTCCCCGGGTGTCCTGGCGCCTTGTTTTCAGCACCTGTCCTCTCGGGGGTGGTGGCTCTGCCCTCAGGCACAGGGCTGCTCTCATGCTCTGAGCCCCCCTAACACCCTGTCCACTCCTCTGCTCTGTTTGATGCTGGTGGCAATAACCCCAGATGTACTGGTAAGCAGTTTACCCCATCCAGCGGGCATCATGGTAAAGGCTGCTGGGACGTTCTCTACCTTGAAAGCTAGCTTTGGTGATTGTCACCTGATGTTTCATCAGTGAACATGGTTTTAATGGACCCTGAAGAGTAGAGCTATTCCAGTGGAGCTGTTTCAAATCCTGAAAGAAGATGCTGTCAGAGTGCTGCTCTCAATATGCCAGCAAATTTGGAAAACTCAGAAGTGGCCACAGGACTGGAAAAGGTCAGTGTTCATTCCAATCCCAAAGAAAGGCAATGCCAGAGAATGCTCAAACTACCGCACAACTGCACTCATCTCACACACTAGTAAAGTAATGCTCAAAATTCCCCAAGCCAGGCTTCAGTAATACGTGAACTGTGAACTTCCAGATACTCAAGCTGGAAAAGGCAGAAGAACCAGAGATCAAATTGCCAACATCTGCTGGATCATGGAAAAAGCAAGAGAGTTCCAGAAAAACATCTATTTCTGCTTTATTGACTATGCCAAAGCCTTTGACTGTGTGGATCACCATAAACTGGAAAATTCTGAAAGAGATGGGAATACCAGACCACCTGACCTGCCTCTTGAGAAACCTGTATACAGGTCAGGAAGCAGCAGTTAGAACTGGACATGGAACAACAGACTGGTTCCAAACAGGAAAAGGAGTACGTCAAGGCTGTATATTGTCACCCTGCTTATTTAACTTCTATGCAGAGGACATCATGAGAAACGCTGGGCTGGAAGAAGCACAAGCTGGAATCAAGATTGCTGGGAGAAATATCAATAATCTCAGATATACAGATACCCTTATGGGAGAAAATGAAGAGGAACTAAAAAGCCTCTTGTGAAAATGAAAGAGAGTGAAAAAGTTGGCCTAACGCTCAACATTCAGAAAACTGATCATGGCAACTGGTCCCATCAGTTCATGGGAAATAGATGGGGAAACAGTAGAAACAATGTCAGACTTTTTTGCAGCTCCAAAATCACTGCAGATGGTGATTGCAGCCATGATATTAAAAGACACTTGCTCCATGGAAGGAAAAGTTATGACCAACCTAGATAGGGTATTAAAAAGCAGAGACATTACTTTGCCAACAAAGGTCTGTCTAGTCAAGGCTATGGTTTTTCCTGTGGTCATGTATGGATGTGAGAGTTGGACTGTAAAGAAAACTGAGCACTGAAGAATTGATGCTTTTGAACTGTGGTGTTGGAGAAGACTCTTGAGAGTCCCTTGAACTGCAAGGAGATCCAACCAGTCCATCCTAAAGGAGATTCATTGGAAAGACTGATGCTGAATCTAAAACTCCAATACTTTGGCCACCTCATGGGAAGAGTTGACTCATTGGAAAAGACTCTGATGCTGGGAGGGATTGGGGGCGGGAGGAGAAGGGGACGACGGAGGATGAGATGGCTGGATGGCATCACCGACTTGATGGACATGAGTTTGGGTGAACTCTGGGAGTTGGTGATGGCCAGGAAGGCCTGGTGTGCTGAGATTCACGGGGTCGCAAAGAGTCGGACACGACTGAGCGGCTGAACTGAAGAGTAGAAGGTTAATGGCAGCCAGTTATCTGAAAGGTAGGCGTGCGGTTTTCTAGGGAAGGGACATTGGGAACCTGGCATGCGTCTTGGGCACAGCTGCGCGGCGCTGTTCTGGGGCTGGAGAGTGTCAGGGCGCTTTCCTTCTGTTACGTTTATGAACCCTGTCGCCACGTTTCTCACGTAGCTGCCACAGACTGCATTCTGCTTATGAGCATTCCCGATTCAGATGACAGTTCGTTGCAAATTTTTCCTCTGATTATAAAGTACCTGTTTCTGGAGATTAGCAGTGATTTTTCGTTCCATGGTCCTTCCCTAGCTGTGTGATACAGTTCTTCAGTCTGTGTCGTGGACATTTTTTTTTTTTTTACAAGATGCATTTTTTGAAGAGGTTTTGTTACATCCACACTATTAGAATGAGCTGATACGGATCAAGGAAACAGTTTTGTTTTGAAACTGGACTTTAGTGGCCTTGGTCAAATTTGCCAGTCCCTTTCAGTGATGGTAGTTGTTTATCTTAATCTTTCCAATTTAATTTCTCTTCTTTTCCAAAATGAATAGAAAAGATTTTGTGTCTGTGCAGTCGGTTAACTTTCCGCCCACAGCTGCTGTACGGTGGCTGCGGGGCCCTCCAGCAGAGCTGCTCTTGTCGCGTCTGTGCTGGTTGTGGGCTGAGCCTTTAGCCTTGCACAGTTGGTTCCGGTGCGTGGAACTTCACTTTGTGTCTTGCGGTCACATTAGAGAGTAACTGTGTCTGCATTGGTTGATTTATTTCGCACACTGCCGAGCATTTTCATGGGCACTCTGCAGTGTGCTGTGGTTGCCAGCTGTGCACGGGGTGAAGTGGACTTGAGGCCACACGGAGCTGGCGTCCTGGCTCTGCCTCTCCTGTGTGAGCCTCGGCAAGGCCCCCAGCCTGTCTGACTTCCTCTTTCTTCCACTGTGAAGTGGGGATGATTCTGAGACTGTTAGGAGTTGCAGGGATCCCGTGAGCTCAGATCATCCGCGTAAATGAAGCCTGTGGCCCAGTGCCCGACACCTGCCGATATTACCATCATTAGCTGTCAACAGTCGTGCCACAGCCACAGGCTGTGAGTCGTTCTCTACAGTACAAAGCACCGCCAACTTCGACCCGACTCTCTGAGCTTGATTTCCAGTGTGAAAACCCTGCGTTGTAACCAGTGCAGAAGAGCCCTCCGTTCTCATCAGACTCCGTGGTCCCTGGCGGCGGCAGCACCACGGAGGGCGTGACGTGTTCGTTGCTGTGTTGCTTCTCGGTTCCTTCCCAGCGTCCCTGCGCTTGATTTTCAGATCCAGAGCTCGTGATGTGGTTCTTGACATTTGCACGCGTGCATGCTTCAGCTGTGTGTGTTTCCCGCCCATGGACTGTGGCTGTGGGTTCCAGGCAAGGGCACCGGAGTGGGTTGACATTGCCTTCTCCAGGGATCTTCCCAGCCCAGGGATGGAACCTGGGTCTCCTGCACTGCATGAGCCGTCTAGCCGGGCTGTTGGATTGTTTGGAGGATGTGCTCCTGGGCCGCTTCAGGTGTGTGGCCAGAGCCCCGCGCTTCTCCGGCGCCCTCGCCCCCCACGGCGCACACGCCTCGCTTTCCCTTTCTGCCGTTCCCTGGCGGGGATGTTGTCCGCACTCATGTTAAGGAGGGTGTTTGGGGTTTTCCAACCTAGAAAAATTCCTTCTATTCATAAAACACAGAATCTTTTTTTTTTTTTCAAGGTTTCATGTCACTTTCTGAGAGATTTCAGAACTCCTGACATTTTGTTAAAAAAAATACCAACTAGAAACATTAATAGAGTAATGGAGGAAAATAAACTACAGATTTGCAACCAGAACTCTGGTTGCCAGCCCTGCCTGCCTCGGCGCACACGCCTCGCTTTCCCTTTCTGCCGTTCCCTGGCGGGGATGTTGTCCGCACTCATGTTAAGGAGGGTGTTTGGGGTTTTCCAACCTAGAAAAATTCCTTCTATTCATAAAACACAGAATCTTTTTTTTTTTTTCAAGGTTTCATGTCACTTTCTGAGAGATTTCAGAACTCCTGACATTTTGTTAAAAAAAATACCAACTAGAAACATTAATAGAGTAATGGAGGAAAATAAACTACAGATTTGCAACCAGAACTCTGGTTGCCAGCCCTGCCTGCCTGGCGTCGCGGCTCTCCCCCGGGGCGGCGGCGTCAGCCCCTGCCTGGGGTGTGTCTTGTCTTTTCTAGAAAATTCAGCAAGAGGTGCTGGGAAGTGAGTCCTCTCGCGGGCTGAGGGGCTTCCACTTTCCCTGTCAGTATCCTGGTTCCCACTTTTTAATCCCTGAGTGATCTTTAAGACTGTTTTCCTGTTTCGTGGGATGAACCGCTCCGCTCCGCGGAAACCGTGCGGCAGTCTGCGCTCACGGCGCGCGTGCGCGGGGCCTTCTTGCCGGGAGCGCGGTGGTTCGCGCTTGACTCTCATTGATTGAAAGGAAGTCCCGGGGCGGCGCCGGCCGGGAGCTGCGGCACTTCTCGGTGTCCGGGGGGCGGCCCACGAGCGGTGCCCAGCCGGCGGGCCCCACAGGTGAGGGGAGACGCACGCCACGCCCGGCGGGCACGGAGTTCTGCAGGTGTGAGTGAAGTGGCCTCTCAGTGCATTTTCTGTTAATTTTTTTAAAACCTTAATAGTCAAATGCTTTATATTTACAAAGCTGCAAATACTATATCCTCATTGAAATGTTTTCATAAAAGGAATGTGATTGAGCCTGTACAGTTAAAATACTGCGTTGCAAATGATTTGCCGTTTTCAGATGATACTAATTTGTTTGTCACATTTGCAGTAAAACTGTCTTTGTTAGCTGCAGCTTCAACAATGATGGAGACGTTGAATTGTTGTCATATACATTATATACATTTCAATCCTACGCTAGGATAAGGAGCATTATACTTAATTTTTTTCTTAACTTTTAAATTGTTATGATCAAATATCACAATCAATTTTAAGATTAGTGTTACAATCTAGTAAAAAGCCAAGGTCCCCACCTCTTGTATTTTGCACATTTGACCTTAATGTAAGATAGCTTTCTTTTGAAAAAGCTTTATAAAAAAAATTCATCCTGTAGAACTTCATTCTTTGTATACGAATATACATGAACATATGCATTGATATTTTTATGTGTAACTGTTTTATACTCTGCAGATGTGACGGTTTGGGCATTACTTTTACAGTATCCATTTTTCATCATGATAATCTGAATTCTTTTCAAATGTGTGAACTGAAGAGCAAGTGTAAGAGGACAAGAAGGCCTTACGTAGCACTTTTCAGGAGATGAGCTAAACCGTAAAGAAACCATGTCAGCTGCCAGCTTTCAGCAGCTGTTGGTGGACATGGTCCTGGCCACCCACCAGCCAGTCAGGCACTTTTCAGCAGGCTGTACTTGCTAGTGAACCGAATGAAAGTAATCTTGGTTCGCATCAATCTTAGATGCTATTTGGAGGAACTCATATTACAAAGCAAAGAAGTAAACAGCCACGTGCGTGATAATGCTCTGGAGGAAGAGGAAAGCGACAAGAGAGCAGGAGGGCAGTCACGCGGTGGGGGCGAGGCTGAGACCCCAGGGGGAAAGGTGAGGGAAGAGCTGAGCCCCAGACAGGAGCAGGGCCGCGTGTGCAGGGCCTGGGGGTGCGCACCGGGAAGGAGCAGCCCGCCAACGCCCGTCCGTGGCTCACAATCCAGCGATGGGGCGTGGCGCCCACGAGCTCCCCCTCCTCACCAGGCGTGTGTGGGGCAGCTGCCATGCCGTGCCCTGGGATGGGCAGGCCCTGGGGACCGGGCACCACCTGCTGGCCTGCCATCACAGAGCTCGGGGTCCAGTGAGGGCCAGGTGCGTCTCCTGCGGTGCTGCCAGCGACCCAGTGAACGGTGTCGAGCGCTGATCTGCAGCCTCCCTGCCATGAGCGTGCAGAATCGGCGTGCGTTTGCCAGCTCAGGAAGGACCCAGGCGCGCAGGCCCTTCGAGGGTAAGGGCGCGGCCAGTGTGGGTGAGTGGGGTCACGGTGGGCTCCTGACTGTGGTGCCCCTGCCTCCCTGAAGAGCACAGCTGACGCAGCGGTGGCTGCGGGTGCTGGCAGGGGTGAGACAGGTGCCTCTGGCCTGCCTGACTGGAGCTGGGGTGGCTCCCTGCTGCTCAGGCCGGCTTCTCTGCTGTCCTGAGTGCGGGGCGCTGGGTTGAACAGCAAGCTGGGAGTGGAGTGACCTGGGCTTTCCTCTCGCCTGCGGTGTGCTCTTAGGCATAGAAAGACTTGGCTAATCAGCGTCGTCTGTTGCATGGGTTTGGGCCTTGCGGGTTGCTGGGGGCAGCATCACAGGGCGTGCGGAGGCCCCCCGGGTCACAGTGCACTCCCGCCTGTGGGCTCCTCCGTTCAGACGGCAGAGGAATTGAAACTTGATTTGGGAAGTTATGTCTTATGTTGGAAAACTGCATATTCCAACATAATATGCAGTTTTTGTTTTGTTTTTCTCTGCAGTTAAGGACGTTTCTTTCTGAACTCACAACAGTTCTTGGTATGCTGTTGGGACTATCTATATATGATTGGTCCTTTTCCAAAAGTATTTAATTTTGAGGACTTTCTCAGGGTTCAGAACTCTTTAAGCTTCTTAGTGTTGTCATTATCTGAAAACAAGGTGGTTGGTTTTTGTTTTTATTTTCTGAGGGAATTACTTTTAATAGGCTCCAGAATCCAAAATAGCTTTTTATTTCTAATTTAGATTTTAAAGCACGTTTGTGGCCAATGTAGGCACCGTCCAGTCAGCCGCTGAGCCTCCGTCTGTGATGGTCCGTTGCTGTGTTTTCTTCCAGTCTCGATACAGTATTGCCTGTCGAGTTAAACTCCCCTGTAGTTTCCGTACAGAATTTCATATCCTCTTCATTTAATGTTGTACCATTAGCATTTCCTAGAAGGAGGTGATTTTCTCAAAGGACCAGTACGGTGTTCTTCTAGAAAGTGGGTGTGGATTTCTGATGTGCGCAGCCAGCTCCTTCCGGACCCACACGGGAGTGTCTTGTGAAGCGTGGTGATGGTGACGGGTCGTCCTGTCATGATGCTGCCCTGGTGAGAGGGTCGCATATGACGTCCGAGCTTGCCCACCTCTCAGGTGTGCCTCCTGCCATACACCAAAAATGTGCGTTTGATTTTTCATGGAGGGAGGTTTTATAAGGAAATACTATCTGCCACTCTGAAGTCTGCATATTAAAGAAGGGGCTGTAATTCTTTTATAGGCTTTTAAAAATAATTGATACTTTAGAAGTGAAGTTGCTCAGTCGTGTGTGACTCTCTGCAATCTTATGGGCATTACCCGCCAGGCTCTTCCGTCCATGGGAATTCTCCAGGCAGGAACACTGGAGTGGGTGCCATCCCTTCTCCAGGGGATGTTCCTGACCCAGGGTTCAAACCCAGGTCTCCTGCACTGCAGGCAGACATGACCCTCTGAGCCACCAGGGAAGCCCCAGCTGATACTTTAAGATAACAAAACTGAACACCATATAAGTGTAAGACATGTGCGTTTATAAGCACTTATTAAACATACGGCCAAACTCTCTCTCTCTGTCTCTCCAGGATGAACCATTTAATAAAGTCCTTCATTTTTTGGTAACTTCTGTAGTAGAATTATTAAGCTGCGTTTACATTTTGTGTTATATGAAGATTGGAATTTGGTGGGACTACAGGAATACTGTTATAAACTAAGGTCATTAGCTTTAAGTCATTTGGGTGATAAGTCTAATCAGAAAACCTGATATTAAAAGATTGTACTTGTGAGCAGTGGCAAGAAAGTGTCAGTTTATGAGGCAAAGTGCTAACTTCTTTCCCAAAGTCTTATTACCAGTGCTGTGCCCTGCTGTGTCTTTCTGGCTTATATGCAAGAGAAATCTGAAGCTCTTTAAATTAGAGGTATTCTTTCCAAAATTCTGCTTAGGCTGTTACAACCTAGCTTAGTCTGGAGAGGTATTTAATTTGAAAAAAATGGTTTCAGAAAATGTTTGGGTGCTTTTTAATGTGACTGACTAATTTTGGCTCTTTGGAGTTTTCAGTGGTGCCCATCGAAGGTGCTAATGGGACATTTGCAAGCGCACTCAGTTGGACTCCACTTAATTTAGGCCCATCCACCAAGCAAGGGGAGAGTCCTTATGTTTCTTTGAATGTAGATAAACACAGTGTTTCTCCCTGTGACCCACGCGCCGGGCGTGAGCGGTGGCACTCTGAAGGATGCTTCGGCGGTGTTGGCTGTGAAGGTGAGGCAGCCGCCCTTACCAAACTCGAGCTGTTCGTCACTGCAGTGCCCGGCGATGTTTTCTCCAGAGAAAAATGAATAAAGTCATTACAAAAAAAAAGGCGGTCATCTCGAAGATACGGAGCAGTAAAGTGGGTCCTTTGTGGAGACCAGGCAGAAGGAGCACGTCTGGGAGGGCAGGGGAAGGAAAGAAGTGAGCTGTGGGGGCGGGAGCCGGGCACAGGAGCGCACCACGCCCGCCGGCGCGGGAGCTCTCCAGCCTCATCAACGCCTCTTTCTTCAAAATAAAAACTATGGGGGAGACAGACCTGGGGCCCATCCAGCAAGAAGTATTGCCTCCTGTCTTTATTACCATCCACATCTTAGACTGGAATGAGAAATCCCGGTTCACTAACCAGCTTTAACCTCAAACATTTCCATTTTGTTCCTTGTTTATATTTGGCATTTGATTCTTGGTATAAACCTTATATATAAGTAAATGCCAGATGGAAAGGCTTATATTACCCAGAGTCTATTCATAGACTGTTTAAAGTCTCCTCTAAAGTCTATTTAGATGTGGCTTCACCAGGATATTTGCAGGGCTGAAATTACCAGTGTATACAAATATGAATTACTGATTAAAACAAAAAAAAACCTAGGTCACTTTTAAAGGCAAGTTAATAAGTTTCCTATTGAGTAGATGTTCTTTAAACATACATACGGTGAAGCCTACTAAATGAGTGTTCAGGAAGCATGTCTACCTGGCTTAGTTTGAGGATTGTACGACGGATGGAAAGTAAAGGCGCGTTACAGGTGTACAGAAACACCTTCCGATGACGGCCAGGGCACCACCGCCTGGCAGGCCAGCTCACAGCTGGGATCAGTGTAAGAAGGAAAGAGCTTTGTCATTTTCTCTCACCTCTTGATTCTGTTTGCTCTTTGAAATAGTCCAGACTTGCGGGTGGAAGGGCTTGAGCTGCACGGCAGGCGTCAGAGCCGCTGCGCCGCGGGGCTTGGCTGTTTGGGACCCAGGCCTCTGCCTGGCAGCTCACTGCTGCTCAGGACGCGTGCGCTGGGCATGGTGCCTGCCTAGTGGCCACTTTGCTACGCAAAGAAGAGCTGGATGTTAACTCGCGTTACATCATTGTTTTCAGAATCACGCATATGCTTGGATCTCAGGAAAAGTTCTCACTGCTTAATTATCCTGATGATACAGGTTTTCTTTGAATTTTAGTATTTCTTGCACTACCATATTTACTCTTTAAAAGCTGTTAAGTAGTGCTAGTCTCATAACGGGCTTGGCAGGAGGCTCAGTGGCGAACAACCCACCTCCCAAAGCAGGAGACAAGGTTTGATCCCTGGGTCAGGAAGATCCCCTGAAGAAGGAAATGGCGACCCACTCCAGATTCTTCCCTGGGAAACTGCCTGAGCAGAGGAGCCTGGTGGTCTACAGCCCGTGGGGTTGCAGAGTCACACGCAACTTGGTGACTAAACAGCAACAGCAGTCTTGTAACTAGAATGGCCTCCTCACATTAAAATGGGATGCTTCAATTAAGAAGCACTTACATTTTTCTAATTGACTTTATTCACAGTGAATTTTCTGCTATTTATGAGACATACCCAATCAGCCTACAGTTAGTTCTAGGCATTTTACAAGATTATGCATTTTAGTAACAAGCTAAAATCCACTGCAATACTTACAGTTCACATTTGATTGAATTTTATCAGCTCTTTTCTTTCTAAAGTATAATTTTTACCTGTTCACTTGGTAAAAGATAAGACTGCTCTTAAACAGGTTGCATTGGTTATTTACCTGTCATGCAAAGTTCAGGTGTCTGTTGCAGAAGCAAATTAATTTTATAACAAACGGAGGTTTTCAGTTCCTTAGGGCCCTGCTGCCAAAGCATACGTAGCAGTTCTGATAGTTTCTTGTCTATGCTTTTTTAGCTGCTTACTTGGTTACAGCTGTAGCACCAGTTTCATTGACTTGTAACCACGGGAGCCTCTGGGAGCTTACCTCTGAAGGCTGTGGGCTGTGTGGGACATTTGAAAACGGGCTCTAGGGGTACGGAGAGGAAAGCGGCTGGAGCTGCAGCAACACAGGAAGTAAAGCGCCCCCGAGTCACCGCGCCAGTCTTCAAAAAAGAGAAAGCTCTGCTCTCGGGCTTAGTTCCCGTCTTCAGGTCACAGTTGAGACATGCTGAAGGAAGGCCCGATGCTTTTCTTGTGAAACCTAGTGCAACTCAAGTAAATGTTGCTTGAAATCTACTTTGGTCATAAGATAAAGCTAAATAAGTTTCTACTATAGATTCTTAATAGTCTTGGCATTTTCACAAAGCTTTTTAAAAACCCTAGCTGGTTTGGTATCAGTTCAGTTCAGTCGCTCAGTTGTGTCCGACTCTTCGTGACCCCATGAATCGTAGCACGCCAGGCTTCCCTGTCCATCACCAGCTCCCAGGGATCACTCAGACTCAAGGCCATCAAGTCCGTGATGCCATCCAGCCATCTCATCCTCGGTTGTCCCCTTCTCCTGTCCCCAATCCCTCCCAGCATCACAGTCTTTTCCAGTGAGTCAACTCTTCCCATGAGGTGGCCAAAGTACTGGAGTTTCAGCTTCAGCATCATTTCCTCCAAAGAAATCCCAGGGCTGATCTCCTTCAGAATGGACTGGTTGGATCTCTTTGCAGTCCAAGGGACTCTCAAGAGTCTTCTCCAACACCACAGTTCAAAAGCATCAATTCTTTGGTGCTCAGCCTTCTTCAGTCCAACTCTCACATCCATACATGACCACTGGAAAAACCATAGCCTTGACTAGACGGACCTTTGTTGGCAAATCAATATCAAAAGATAAAATTAATATGAGGGACTTCTTGGTGGTCCAGTAGTTAAGACTATGCTCCCAGTGCAGGGGCCTGGGTTCAATCCCTAGTGGGGGAACTAGATTCCAGAGGCTGCGTGTTAAGATCCAGCATAGCTAAATAAATAAATAAAAATAATTAAAAAAAAAAGATAATATTAAATCCAATTTTGAATAAAGTATTCAATATGTCCAGACCTGAACTGATGCCGGGATTGGCTCCTCAGAATCACGTCTTGTGGGACTTGTTAAAATTTTGATTTGGTGGAACTATGCTAGGCCTAGGGAATCTTTGTTGTTAAGGAGCACCCTCTTCAGAAATTCCTGTCACAGGCTCCATGGTATGATATTTTAGCCTTCACATGCCAAAGGACAAAATCAAGGGCATTTTGTAGGTATTTGTGTTAACAAGAGAGAATTCAAACTTCCACAGCCTTTTTATTGAATAAATCCATTATGGTAAGTTGCACACTGTGTTTCTTAGTGCAGGTTTACTGATGAGGGTTAGATTCTTCTGGAGGGGGACAGCGAGTTGCTGTCGCCAGAATCAGGGGCGGGTGCTCACCGTTTTGCTGATCTGGACCGAGGCCGAGCATCCCACCCACGGACGGTGGTGTGGTTGGGCCTGTGGTCCTAGCAGGAGAGTTCTGTTGGATACTCTCCGTGTTTGCCTCTGGGCGTGGCCTTTACGTTGCATCTTCGCCGTTGCCATAGCTGAGTGGATTTTGAAGTGTGGATTCACTTTTTTTTTTTAAACACTTGCATTTTGGTCTGAGAGATGTTGCTAGAACTGTTTTATTTTAGAAATATCCGTCTGCTGCATGTTTGCATGAAATGGAGGCCCACTGTTTTAACTTGCCAGCAGAGAGCATGTTTTGAGTGGTTGGACGTTGCTTGTGATTGCAGGAATGCTGATTGTCAGTGGCTTTTGCATGCTTGTGCGTGCTCAGTCATGTCTCTTTATGACCCTGTGGACTGTAGCCCGCCAGGCACCTCTGTCCATGGGATTTTCTAGGCAAGAGTACTGGAGTGGGGTGCCATTTTCTTCTCCAAGGGATCTTCCCACCCAGGGTTTGAACCCTCATCTCCTGCACTGGTGGGTGGATTCTTTACCACTGAGCCACCTGGGAAGCCCCCACCTACAGAATGGATTTTGCCTTTAGGTTTGGATTGAATTCATTGGGAAGTGTAGTCAAGTCCTCCCCAAAGCTGATTTTGAAAAGCCGTTCATTGTTCTGCTTTAGTGACTGAAGGTGGGTTCTTGTTGCAGAAAAATTTGGTTTCATCCATTAGTTCAACAATCTCACCAAAAATTTACGTCTGCTGAGACATGGGACTGGTGTCAGGGCAGGTCAGCATACTGAGCTTTTCTTGGTGACCCAGCTCGTGGGCCTGGTGACAGTCCCATCCGTGAGAGCGGATTAACTCTTTCGTTAACAGCGCTGGTTCTGTCAGACAGTGTAGACGTCAGGTGTTTCCTGCAGAGTTCGTGCTGGTGAAGAGTCGGGGGGGTTTAGTTGCTCGGTCATCTCTGACTGTTGTGACCCATGGACTGCAGCCCTCTGGGCTCCTCTGTCTATGGGATTCTCCAGACAAGAACACTGGAGTGGGTCGCCATTCCCTTCTCCAGGGGAATCTTCCCGAAGAATCTGTGTGACCGTTTCCACAGTCTGGAGTGGCCCTTTCTGCTCCACAGCCTTGCCGCTGGCGGCCGTGCCGCAGGCTGCGCCCCCTGGCCGCAGCTCCCCCGCGCAGCGGCCCGCTCGGGCTCGTCCTCGGGCGGCTTGCGCTGGGCTGACCCCTTGCGGAAAGCCCCGCTGCGCGGTGCGGGCCGCGCTCCCGTGGCTCCCAGGCGCCCGCTCCCGGAGGCCCGCCGGCCCTCGGCTGCGCCCCGTTTCCGGTTTTGCCTCTCGGGAAGCAGCCCTGTGATGAGCTGTTCCGCGTGAGTGTCGGCGCGCCTGCCTGGCTCTCCGTGCGGCGGCGTCCGGGCCCAGGGCTTGCTCTGGGCCGCGGAGCGCAGCGCTGTGCGCCCGCGGGGCGTGCGGGGCCCGCGCCCCCTGGCTCTGCCCGCGGAGCCGGCGTTTCTGACGCGTGCCCGCTGCCCAGGGGCGGCGTCGAGGCCGCTGCTCGCGCAGGCTCGGCCGCGTGCAGCTGCAGAGGCGGCGGGCAGGCGGGGCCCGGGTCGGGGCGGCGCCGGGCCGCGGCCTCGGCCGTCGTGCCGACTGGCTCTGGGGCGCCGTCTCCTCGGCCGCGGAGCCTGTCGTGGGAGGAGCGCCGAGCAGGGAGCTCACCTCCGCCTTTCAGACCGAGAAAAGCGATACGGGGTGGCCCCAAACGTCGTAAATCTAAAAGGTCGTGAATGTGAACCGGCTCTTCCTTGGAAGTTTACTGAGAGCTCTCCTCAGCGATGGAGCGCGTGCTGAGGGGAGTTAGGCGGCGCCTCAGCGCAGAACCGGAGCGCGCGCCGAGCCCCGTTCTCGCCCGCACCTGACGGCGCCTCAGGCCCCAGGGCGCGGAGCAGCGGGCGCGCGCCTCGGCCTCAGGCCGGGCGAGGGGCAGGCGGCCTTCACTGGGATCAGCCGCGCACACTCGGCCTTGACTGCCCGTCGAACCAGGGGCCTTGCTCCTTTACCGGCCGTCAGATTGAGGCCCGGAGTCTCGGGCCTGCCAGCTCGCTCGGCGCTGAGGAGAGGCCTCGAGTCAGAGTTCCCGCTAGACGGGGAGACAGCGGTCGCCTCGGAGGCGGTCAGGGCTGGGATCGCGGGCGGCCGCCGGCTCCTCACAGCCCTTCCCGGCCCGGGGGAGCCGAGCGCCGCCGGGCGAGCCGGCGCCCAGGAGGCTCCTGAGAACGGGCCGCCGCTCATCTCCTGTGTCCTTCGTGGTTCAGTGGCGAGTGACACACGTTTTATATGTATTGTAAGAAATGTCTGTTTATTTAGCTGCTCCGGATCCTAGTTGCCCATTTGAACTTTGGTGGAGAATGAGGGCTTTAGTTCCCTGACCAGGGATCAAACCGGGGTCCTGCAGAGGGAGCTCGGAGTCTCAGCCACCGGACCACCAGCGAGGTCCTTTTTTATCTTTTAATTTGTTTTGTTTTGTTTTTGATGTTGTAAAAATGCAGATTTTTCTCTGTTGTTTCCGCAGTGGAGGTCTTTAAAGCTCCTGTAAGGAATTTCCCCTGAGTTACCACATTCAGAAGAGTGTTCACCCTCCTACAGCATGTGTGTTCACACCACACGTGTGCACTTAAGCTTGTATTGTCTCAGGGCAGGTTTGGGGGGAAATGTCACCCCTTAACAGTCAGCGGCCTCCGTTAGCACCACACCACGTGCAGTAAAAGGTCACTGACATCCCTAGTTTGTCTTATCACTAATGGAGGGTCAGTCATATCACCTGTGATATAAAAGATAAGTTAATATCACTTTTCTTGACTGAGGAGTTATTTTAAACCAAAACATGTTTTTCATAAGAATAATATTTTAAAGCATTTCTTGTCCTTGAATAGATACTGGCCAAATGTCAGGGGAGAAGGCAAAAGGCACCTTATTTAGGACTTAAAATATTAGCAATCATCCACACACTGAAATGTGTGAAAATTAATTTAAACATTTTTGTTTAGATTTTGTACAGTGTTGAGTGCACAAAGGGCTTTGTAGATGATGCTGATGAAACTTTCTGCAGTAGAAGTTGAAACCTGCTAACAGTATAGGCGTGTTTGTATAGTATCACATGATTTGGGTGAGATTATGAATTCCTAATAAACAAAGGCACATTCTGAGACCACCCCCCCTTAGGGAATGCAGTTAAATCAGGAAGCTTCAGTGAAATTTAAAATATTTCTTTGTGTTTGCATCATAATACCAAGAGAAGACCAAATGGGGGTGATTTTCCTGTTTTCTCTTGAGAAGAGAATATAGTCACTCAGAACTGCCAGATTACCTTGTCCATATTTTAAATAACCAAAACCTGTGTACTACAGAGTTATTCTTATCATGAACCCCCGAGTCCACATTTATTAACAGAATTAAGAATTTTCTGGATTACAGATAATACTGCAATGCTGTGTAATCTCCGTTGTGTTTTGCAGCAAAACACTTCAGTAGTGTCACCCAGGAGGAGGAGCCGGGCCTGCAGAGGCCCTCGCGGCGGCTCAGGTCAGCTCTGCTGCCGCGGGGGTGCTGGGGCCACGCTCACGGGGAGCTTGTGGGCCTTCGCTTTGTGACCATCTGCCTCAGTTTAGCAGTTACGTGTTAGTCATGCCCAGCTGTCTTCAACCCCACGGACTGTAGCCCGCCAGGCCCCTGTCATGGGATTCTCCAGAAAAGAATACCAGAGTGGGTGGCCATTTTCTGCTCCAAGGGATCTTCCCAACTCAGGGATTGAACCTGGGTCTCCTACACTGCAGCTCTCCAGGTGTGGCCCCTGGGCCACAGGGATCCCAGAAAGCCTTTAAAGGGAGGCTCATGTCCTGCACTCTGTGGTTTCCCTGGAACGTCCTGTCCCGTCGCTGGGCAGACGCGCGCTGACAGCGCCGAGTGGCGTGGCTGCCGCTGCTGGAGCCTCCGCGCAGGGTGAGCCTGACACGCCGCTCAGCGTCCTCAGCTGGAAACATGCACCAGTGAACCGGTGGAGGCATGCAGTCATGTCGGACTCTCTGCCACCCCATGGACTAGAGCCTGCCAGGCTCCTCTGTCCACAGACTTCTCCAGGCAAGAGCACTGGAGTGAGTTGCCATTTCCTTTTCCAGGGGCTCTTCCTGACCCAGGGATTGAACCCAAGTCTCCCGCATTGCAGGGAGACACTTTCCTGTCTCAGCCTCCAGGGAAGCCCCAAGGAAGACACGCACCAGGCTCCCCTGAGCCTGTCCTTGAGCGAGCAGTGAAGACTGTTTCAGATCTCGGGAAGAGCTCTGGGCGCAGCAGGCTCCTGCACAGACCAGTCTCTGGGAAGCGCCTTGGTGACTGGCCATGTTGTGTTGGAATTCACTGTATTTTTCATGGAACACCATTTTTCCTTGAAACAGGCAACCAACTTACACTTGGGCATTTGATGGGCTTTTTTTTTTTTTTTTTAAGAAAATGAATGAAATTATTAGCCCACCAATTTGAGGAAAATAAGTTTGTTGACACTGATAAAATTTGAGCTTTAACTACAAATCAGAATTTAGGAAAGCTTGCGTCTGCTTGCCACCGTGAGCTTGTTGACTTTCCGCCGAGCCATAAGGCTTCTTACGAGAGCGCGACGATGGCAGCGAATGTGATTTTCTCCATATTATGTCTTGTACACTTGATCGCCTGCTATATTCCAGGGCTTGATGCTGCAGAATTGTTGGGGGGTAAAAGACCCATTCCGAGTACGAAGTAGACTTTTAGTAAGATGTCATTTGTCAAATTCTGGTGTAGAAACAAAAATACCTACAATTGCAGAGGCTGTTAAGATACTCCATTTCCAGTGGGCATTCTGCAGGAGGCCAGACCTGCTTAACTGGCTCCAGCTGAAGTCCCCTTCGGTGACAGGGTGGGTGTAGGAGCAGTCGAATGTCTCACTGTCTTTACTAAGTTCGCATGAATGAGTTTATCATTGATATTGTTAAATGAATTAATGAGTAAAATATTTGTTGAGCTGCCTCATTTTACTTTCTAACATGGTGTTAAGCTGTAATCCACTTAAACAAAGTCTCTTTGGGGTCCTGAAGAATCTTAAGTGTGTAAAGGGAATCCAGAGACTAAATTTTGAGATCTGCAGCTTTTGAGGCCTCAGGACTCAGAGTGTGGCCCCAGAAGTCACCTGATGGCAGACACTCCCTACCGACGAGACCTCGTGGCGACTGCTCTGCGCCAGGGAGGCACTGCCTTCTGGAGCCAGAGCTGGGGAGCGGCTCCCGGCAGACGCGCGCGGGGCTGCAGAGACCCCGCGGGGCTGCGCCACAGCCTGCTCTGCGCGGGTGCTCCCCGCTCACCTGTCTGTCTGCTCTTCAAGGATTTCCTTGAGGAAGGTGTTCCCATACGCTTGCGGTGTCCAAAACTGCCTGAAATCTAGGAGCAGTGTGAGCCCAGAGAGTGTAGGCTCGGGGGCTCAGGGCTCGGGGGCGTCTGTCGGGGCTCGCCTGTCCCCTCAGTGGCCCCTCCTCATCATGCTTTGCTCCTGTCTCAGGAGACGACCCACTTGAGATGGGAGGATACAAAGAGAAATCATCCCACTGGGACTGTAGTTGAGTGTTTATCTCGAAAGCAGTTTGCACCTTTTCATTGGGGCTTCCCTGTGGCCTTGCAGCTGTGTGGAAATGCCTGCGTGGGATCCTCTTTGAGGGGGTGGTCGCGGGGGACGCTCGTGCAGAGACTTGAGAGACTCCAAGGCTTTGGCAAAGGCCAACGTTTTATATGTTTTTAGTGGGGTCAGCTGCTCCGTCTGAAGTTGGTGACTAAACAGAGTATGTTTGGATTAAGTGTACAACCAGACAGTTTAACATAAACTGTTGTAGCAAAGCCTTCCATTTCTCAGCGCTAATAACGATTTATTTTCTTCTTGTTTTCAGGGTGAATCTGTAAAATATTTCCTGGATAACTTGGATAAACTCGGAGAACCAGTAAGTTTTCAGGCAGTGTTTATGTTTACTGTCGTTAGAAAGCAGTAGCCAGGATGAGGAAATTTGGAGAAATTATGTACGGAGCTATTTCCCTTTTCCTCGTGGCTGTATTCGGATTGTTCCTGCCTCATTTTTCCCTCCCTCTCCTCTCCTGACCACTGCCATTTCCACGAGGAGTGCCCTGCCCACTGTTTCGTGAAAGTAAAATCTGTATAGAAAGAAGTTCAGGCTTGAAAAGAAGACGGCTCGTGAGCAAGTCCATGCCCGGCCTTTGCTCTCTTGGGAGCAGGGGCAGAGCACGGGGGCGCCCTGAGCTCAGGACTGTCCGGCAGACAGCTTTCCCGTTCAGGACCCCTGTCTGCAGGGTTGGAGGGTAGGGGGCTGGATTCTGGAGGCTGCGGCGCGGGCGGAGCCACCCTTGCCAAGGGAGCCTCCGGCTGGACTGTCTGGCGGTGCATCCCCGTGGCCCCGGGCGGCAGAGGCTGGCGCTGGCCGCTCTCCACAGCGGGCTCAGGCAGAGGCCTCCCCGGAGGAGGTGCCACGCTGCTCAGAAGGCCCCTGAGGCCGCTGCCCGGGCGTCGAGCCAGTCCTGACCCTCCCTGTTTAACCCTGAACATAAAGCGGAAGGAGGGCAGAAAGAGGCCTGCTGCGGTAGGGAGCGGCCCGTACCCAGCGTGTGGAGAAGGCCCTCCTCTCGCCCTTGCGGGACACGCCTTGCGTCTTCCCTCGTGTGCTGCTCAGCGGCACTTGCCCCCTGCACTCGGCCGTGTCTGCCCGGGCGCGGGGCTCCTCGGGCGGCCTCCGTGTAGGCCCCTGTGTTTGTCTCTTTTGTCTGCTCCGTCCACATCAGAGACTGTGTGTGAAGACCTACCTCACTGACACTCTTCCGTCAGCTTACATTGTAGTCAGCCTTAAAGAAAAGTTAGGTACCAGCCACGTGGAGAGGAGCTTTGGTGGATAAACTGGTCTTTGAGAGTGAGTTCGGGATTTCCACCTGGCCTGCTCTGAGTTGGCCTCTCCGCGCAGTCTTCCTTGAGCGCTCCGCTCACGGCCCCTCCTCTGCTTTAAGGCTCCACTGTTGCAGTTGTTGATGCACATGAGGTTGGCTGGTCTTTCCACTCTGTCCCTGAAGGCAGGGACTGTGTGTCTTGGTCCTGAAGAGCTGAGTTCTTGCTTCTTAGCGACAGGGCCTGGCGCCTCGTCGACAGTCAGCAAATGCCCTGCAGCCTGCCAGGCTCCGCTGCCCTCCACTGTCTCCCGGAGTTTGCTCAGAGTCCCGTGCAGACCACTTAATGGCACACTCCACCTCATTAGTCCTGAATCGCTGAGCAGGAAATACTTTCCTTTTTTCCAGGAGTACATTCCCTCCCAGCAAGACATCCTGCTCGCCAGAAGGCCCACCAAAGGCATCCACGAGTACGACTTTGAAATCAAGAACGTGCCTTTCAAGATGGTCGACGTGGGCGGCCAGCGGTCGGAGCGGAAGCGGTGGTTCGAGTGCTTCGACGGCGTGACGTCCATACTGTTCCTCGTCTCCTCCAGCGAGTTCGACCAGGTGCTCATGGAGGACCGCCTGACCAACCGCTCACTGAGTCGCTGAACATTTTTGAAACCATCGTCAATAACCGGGTTTTCAGCAATGTCTCCATAATTCTCTTCTTGAACAAGACAGATTTGCTTGAGGAGAAAGTGCAAACTGTGAGCATCAAAGACTATTTCCTAGAGTTTGAAGGGGACCCCCACTGCTTAAGAGACGTCCAGAAGTTCCTGGTGGAGTGCTTCCGCAGCAAGCGCCGGGACCAGCAGCAGAAACCGCTGTACCACCACTTCACCACCGCCATCAACACCGAGAACATCCGCCTGGTGTTCCGCGACGTCAAGGACACCATCCTGCACGACAACCTCAAGCAGCTGATGCTCCAGTGACGCCCCGAGGCCCTGCTGCCTTCCCGCCTTCCTGTTTTCTCTTTGTTTTGTTCTTAAAATAGAAGTTTACAGCAGGAATTAGAACAGTCTTGATTCTGGGTTCAACTCCTTGGAAGTCTCAGTCCTCCTCTGGCGACTCCGGCCCCTGGCGGAGGGTTGCCCACGGGCCGCTCCTGCCTGCGTGGACGGGCCCTCCTTCGCCAGGCCTCAGAGGCGCTGCCCTTCCGGCTTTGACCCTTCCACTTCTCAAACAAACAGTGCTCCTGGGGCGCCAGGCGTGGCAGGCGCCCTGAGCGCTGCCGGGCAAGGCCGAGCGCGCGGGCCCTGGACCGCGCGGGGCGCCGCGTGTGGCAGCTGCGCCTGCGCCCCGCCTCGGTGGGCTGTTGGGAAAGGAAGGCCGCTGGGGAAGTTTGCTCTGAGCAGCGGCGGTCCGTAGGCTTCCCCGGCTTTGGCCTTCACGTTCTTGTGATCGCTTGTGTCCCCAGCGGTTGTTCTGAGTTTCTGTGGCTCCTGAAGGCAGTGCTTGGCATGCGTCTTGGTTCGCGTAAGGGTGTCTCATCCGGCGCTGGTGGAAGCTCCCGTGTGGTTCAGTGTGCACAGGCGCGTGCCGTTCCCAGTGTTTTGATCAGAAGGCAGGAGAGTGGTGTGCGCTGCCCTTCGCACACTCAGCTGTGCCCCCGGTGCCGTGCAGGCGCGTGGCCGCAGCGGCAGCAGAAGCGTGCGTCCTGGCGGCAGGCCTTCCTGAGCAAGCACAGCCCTGCCCAGGGACATTCTGTTTTACTCTCAGACTTTGAGACCCCGTCTCAGACACGGTAGGTCCCACAGTGGGAATCCCTGTCGAACCATCATGGGTGTGGTTCTTTCACGCTCCTTCCTGTTCCCGTCAGCTCCCGAGGGCAGCATTTATGGGGTTTTTAGGGTGTTTTGGAGCTTGCCAAGGGCAGTGCTTTCCTGTCAGACCGTCCAGGAAGCATGGCGTGAGGCTCTCCTTCCTTCTCGGTGTGTCTCCTAAGAGGCTGTGCGTGTTGGCGGCACTGTTGCTCGTGGAACTCCAGCTCTCCTGAGGTGCGTTTGGGAGGTTCAAGGATTCTCCCGAGAATGAGGAGTCATGTTCCAGTTCCTGCTGAAAGATGGTTGCATGTGACCTCCCCCTCCACGCCCCAAATTAGAACGCACCCCAAGAAGCTTTGCCGTTAACAGATGCCCCCTCCGTGAGCGCCTCAGAGTGGCTGGTTTTCGGCGTTGAGAGGCCCGCCCTGCAGGTTACATGTGGTGGTGCAGTCGGGTAGCGGAGCAGGTGTCCAAGGTGACAGTTTGGAGCCTGGTGGTTTTTCTCCCTTTCCTGAAAATTGTGAGTGACCCTGATGCCTGCCCCTTCACTGCGCAGCTGACTGTGTTCTCAGGTGTTTTATAGGCGGGCAGCCCTGGAAAGGCGGGTCAGAGTTCTGGATCCCTCAGCCCTCCCCGGCCGGGCTCCGGGTCTGTGTCGCGGTCAGGTTAGGATGGGACTCTGCCCAGGGCTTGTCGGGCGCCTGGCTTTCCTCGCGTTGGAAGCGCCTCCATCGTCGCCCCCGCAGCTGCCGGTGTGTCCGTGTCCTGGTGGTGCTGCGCTGCTGGCGTGAGCCCCGCCCTGAGACTCAGGCTTACCCTTCGCACACTCAGCTGTGCCCCCGGGTGCCGTGCAGGCGCGTGGCCGCAGCGGCAGCAGAAGCGTGCGTCCTGGCGGCAGGCCTTCCTGAGCAAGCACAGCCCTGCCCAGGGACATTCTGTTTTACTCTCAGACTTTGAGACCCCGTCTCAGACACGGTAGGTCCCACAGTGGGAATCCCTGTCGAACCATCATGGGTGTGGTTCTTTCACGCTCCTTCCTGTTCCCGTCAGCTCCAGAGGGCAGCATTTATGGGGTTTTTAGGGTGTTTTGGAGCTTGCCAAGGGCAGTGCTTTCCTGTCAGACCGTCCAGGAAGCATGGCGTGAGGCTCTCCTTCCTTCTCGGTGTGTCTCCTAAGAGGCTGTGCGTGTTGGCGGCACTGTTGCTCGTGGAACTCCAGCTCTCCTGAGGTGCGTTTGGGAGGTTCAAGGATTCTCCCGAGAATGAGGAGTCATGTTCCAGTTCCTGCTGAAAGATGGTTGCATGTGACCTCCCCCTCCACGCCCCAAATTAGAACGCACCCCAAGAAGCTTTGCCGTTAACAGATGCCCCCTCCGTGAGCGCCTCAGAGTGGCTGGTTTTCGGCGTTGAGAGGCCCGCCCTGCAGGTTACATGTGGTGGTGCAGTCGGGTAGCGGAGCAGGTGTCCAAGGTGACAGTTTGGAGCCTGGTGGTTTTTCTCCCTTTCCTGAAAATTGTGAGTGACCCTGATGCCTGCCCCTTCACTGCGCAGCTGACTGTGTTCTCAGGTGTTTTATAGGCGGGCAGCCCTGGAAAGGCGGGTCAGAGTTCTGGATCCCTCAGCCCTCCCCGGCCGGGCTCCGGGTCTGTGTCGCGGTCAGGTTAGGATGGGACTCTGCCCAGGGCTTGTCGGGCGCCTGGCTTTCCTCGCGTTGGAAGCGCCTCCATCGTCGCCCCCGCAGCTGCCGGTGTGTCCGTGTCCTGGTGGTGCTGCGCTGCTGGCGTGAGCCCCGCCCTGAGACTCAGGCGTCCGTGGAGCAGGGCTCGCGCGTGTCCGAGAGCTCTGTGTCCAGTGCTGCTCACGAAATACAAGTGTGGTGTTTAACCTGCAGAGTGAACCATGTCAGGGCACAGCACGTGCACATTACACGGAGACTTGGGGGCAGGTCTGTGTGTCAGTTTAGCAGGAGGTGGTGTTTCACCCCAGTGAGGGCTAAAGTCAGTTCCGGGTGTGTGCAGTGAGGAGGGATGGTCTCAGTCAGGTCCTCCTTCAGGTGTCCAGTACAGGCCACACACACTGCTCGACAAAGCAGAAGTCCCTGTTTTGACCACCACAGTTAGATGTTAGAGCACCAAAGAAATGGGATACTATTCTGAGCATTTGAGATTCCTTTCCTGATGTGTGTGAAGTCTCAGAGTCAACTTTCTTTTAAAGTAAAACCTCGATTATATTTTGAGGCAGTAAATTACTCATACAGGCTTGCTGATTCAGTCTGAAGGCTTTAGTTCACATGTTTTATATACTGTATATTTAAACCATGTGAAAGAGTCTTATACCTATATCATGAAAACCAGATCCTTTAAAAGTACCAGTATGTGAAGGGGAGATGGAAATTAGGGGCCAAGCCGCCAGGCTGCTCATGGTCTTCCCCGTGCCTGCTCCCCCACTCCAGTCTCTAAAAATGTAATTTGAATTTAAAATTCTCCACTGTATTTAATTTTCTAAGTCTTCATGGTTACAATTTGGAGTAAACTGTGCCTAATTCCCCATTACATTCTGTTCTTAGGTCTGAATGTCTTGTTTAATTCTTAAGAAATGTCACACAAGTGTCTTCATTGACCTTGAAGAACCTTACAGTATACAGAGTTGCCTTATAAAGCAAAGAACACCTCAAATTTTTGCCTTTTTTTATCTTAAATAGGGAAGAGTTTTGTCAGATATTTTTTCTGAAGATCCAAATAATTTAAAGGCATGCCTCTGCCACTTAAATATTATTTTTAACAGCCCACATCATTGCTTGCTGCCAAGTGCCGTATTAAACTGGACTCTTGAGTTGTGTTGTCTGGAACGGGCGCCTGATAGCTGGGGCACAGGAGCAGCCGAAGCAGGCGTCACGGAAGCCGCGCCGCATGCCCGCCGCTCGGCCAAGGCCCTCTGGTAGGCTCCGGTGAGGTTGCCAAGGGAAGTCTTTGTTCAGTGGTTGGTATAAGGCAGGAAGAAGTCGGATTCCCCCACCTCAGGAGTGATTAGAAGTGTTGATTTACATGCACAGAAATCATGGGCTCCATAATTGTTTGTAAGCAGAAATGAGTAAATCTTAACTTCCAGCATCTGCCCAAATACTTGTATTTATGCTTTTGGTAGGATGTTATTTTCAGCATTAGTACACATATCCGGCTATGCCTTATTTATATGAAGAATAAAGTTACCAAGTCATGTTCTGCAATGTTCTGAAATTCAAATCACTGTGAGAGAAACCCTCAAATTGGTGCTTTCATTATATAATGAGACATTGCGGCAAAGCCCCAAACCAAGCCATCTGAAACAAGATTCTCTCCGTTGCAATCTGTAGAAGTGTTATTTCTGTACACGTATCGAGAAGGCTGTGTACCAGTGTTAACTCTCCATTTCCTGTTTGAACCTGTGAAATCATGCCTGTAAATCTCAGTCACACATTTGTAATAATCTCCCTAATAAACCTAGAGAAAGCCACTCCGTTACCTTTTTATTTCTTTTAATGAAAGAAAGTTTTAGTTGAGGGATCAAGAGCACAGATTCTGCATGTCTTTTTTTTCTTTCAGTTGAAAATCTGACTTTATCTGTCGTTCACGCCATTTCGGCGTGCACAGTCGCATCGCTCACAGGGGATCTGTCCACAGGGCCGTGCTGCTCGACTAAACGTGCTGCTTTTTCCTTCCTTCGTTCTCGTGATAGGATCCAGGTTGGCTTTTCAGTGTAGTGAACACGAGTGAGTCTCCACGTTCCAGATAAACAGTAAGCATTCCCATTATTTTATGGTACGAGGTTAGGGCTTCATAAGTTTATAGAGAGTAAAAAGCGAAGTGAACTCACTCAGTCGTGTCCGACTCTTTGCAATCCCATGGACTGTCGCCTACCAGGCTCCTCAGTCCATGGGATTTTCCAGGCGAGAGTACTGGAGTGGGGTGCCATTTCCTTCTCCAGGGGATCTTCCCGACCCAGGGATCGAACCTGGGTCTCCACTTTGTAGACGCTTTACCGTCTGAGCCACCAGGGAAGCCCAGTAGGTAGTCAAGTCTAAACATGGACACTTGTAATCAGGTTGAACTCCGTGGATTTTTCAGATGCCATCAACTTGCCCCTAGCCGTAGCAGATAGTGACAGTTAGCGTAGCTCGCAGTACCCCACTAGCTTTCTGACGTCTGTACTTGAATGTGTAGTTAGCATAAAGAGCTCAGCCCCGCAGCATCTAGGGCTCACGTCTGATTTCCAGTGGCAGAGCTTTCATGGAACAAAAAAAATGTCAGTGGTAGGGCAGTGATTTCTGGGTTGGTCAGAGATTTTGCGACCTTGCCAAAACGCATCAGCTCTGATAGTAAAGAGCGTTTGCAGATGGATGGAAGCAGGGCCCCGGGAGGGGAGGCAGTGCGCTGGCGGACCAGGAATCTCCTGGTAGAAGGACGCGCCATAGGCCGTCTCTGATCTGGGCTTTCTCTGGAAATCCCGTGTGTAGTACTTCTTGCCCCAGCTAAGTGTTGTCTTCGTCCTCAGTCACGCCTGTTTAGGGGTTAATTCCTGAAAGGACCTGTAACAATGCATCAGACTATACCGTTTACCCTTTCTTTACCTCTTACTTGAAAGAATTGCAAAATGTTGAAATGGCTTTTCCCTGCTACTCCAGCGTCGTGGAGCACATTTGCCACAGAAGCCTTATCAAAAAGTCTTATTTTGTAACAGCCTGGTAGACACTGTGCCTAACAACATGACTGGTATCAGCTCTGTATCAAAGTGTCTGCGGCTTCAGATTTTTTAACATCTCTTTTTATAACTGAGAACTGAGCACATTATCTGGTCCTTGTTGTACATTTTTTTTCTGTCAGCGCTTTAGGATTGGCAATAAATTATTTCTACGGGAGGTCTGAAAGTGGAAAGAATGATTTGATAAAATGAATTCCTAGCCATCAAGGCTTTTTACTTTTGTACATATTTTGCAAAAATTTTGTCCCGAGCCACCCAGAAAGCCCCCTAGTACCTTAACATTACCACAGAGTCTTTAGAAGCTTGTTAAAGTGCAGGTTTGGATACAGAATATGTGGACTGGGACCTAAGAGCTGAATTCCTAAAAAGCTCCCGTCTGATGCTGGTACTGCTTGTCCTAGGACTATACTTTGAGTAAAAGCATGTAGAGATCAACATAAAAATAATTTTTCAAATCACATATGCTACAATTTTTATTGAAGTACAGTTTTTTTTTAATTAGACTGTAATTGATTTACAATGTTGTGTTAGTTTCTGCTGTACAACAGCGTGAATCAGCTATGAGTATACGTATACCCCCTCCCCTTGAGCTTCCCTCGTACTGCCCCCATCCAACCCCTCTAGGTCATCAGAGGGCACCAAGGCACCAAGCTGATCTCCCTCTGCTACAGAGCAGCTTCCCACTAGCCATCTATTTTACACAGGGTAGTGTATGTCAGTGATACTCTCTCCATTTGACGTACAGTTGTTTTACTGTTTCAGGTGTACAGCAAAGTGATTCGGTTACATATAATCCTTTTCAGATTTTTTTCCATTACAAGTTATTAAAAGATATGGGAATATACATTCCTGTGCTATACCATAGGTCTCTGTTGTTTATCTATTTTATATATAGTAATGTGTATCTGTCAATCCCAAATTCCTAATTAATCCCTCCCTGCCCTTTCTCTCTATGGTAACCATGAATTTGTTTTCTATAACAACAGTTTTAAAATTTCACCTTGACCCTTCAGTCCTCTTCAGCCACTGGCCCATCATTTTTGCTGTTCTTCATAGAACCACTATATTGTATGGCTGAAACTAATATAATATTGTAAATCAACTATATTTCAGTAAATCAGTAAGGTAAATAGATTAAATGAGTTTAATATAGCTTTTAAAAAACAATACATTTATATATACAAAAAGGCCAGTTAGAGTTCCTTCTGAGCTATGATACTACTACATGATTTCTCAACTTTGGCCCTATTGACATTTGAGACTGGGTCATTCTTTGCTGTGGGGGCTGTCACATGCATTATAGGATGTTGAGTAACATCTCTGGCCTAATTATCAGTAGAAATAGCACTCCGCAGTGGTGACAATCCAAATGTCTCCCATCTGGGGAATGAAAATTGCCCCCAGTTGAGAACCACTGGTCTACTTCTAAAAATCTTATCACTTCCCTGTTGGTAAAAGTGGCTCATAATAACTAACACTTATATGATGTTTGAAGTTCCCTGGTGGCTCAGTTGTAAAGAATCTGCCTGCAATGCAAGAGACCCAGGTTCAATCCCTAGGTCAGGAAGATCCCCTGGAGAAGGAAATGGCTACTCACTCCAGTATTCTTGCTTGGAGAATCCCATGGACAGAGGATCCTTGCGGGCTACAGTTCATGGGTTGAAAAGAGTCAGACGCAACTGAGCGACTAACACTTTCTACGGTGTTTACCAGGCTAACACTATTCTAAAAATAAAGTCTCTTCATTAATTTAATCTTCCTCCAAAGTTTATGGGGTCTTAGTACCATCCTCATCCTAAATGGAGAACCTGAAGCACAGAGTGACTGAGTGACTTTCCCAAGGTTGCACAGCAGTGAGAGGTGGAGTCAGTATTTGAACCAGTCATCTGACCCCACCACCTTCTTTCTTGGGTTTTCTTCTGACCCTTGGGATGTGGGACCTATTGTTTGGATTTTTTTTTAATTCTTTGTCTCTTCAAAGATGCAACGGATTATTGAGGATATCGAGTCTCTTCTCACCAATAAGACTGTACTGGAAGACAGGAGAAACACTACATCCATGGTCACAGCCATTTTCCAGAGAGTGGAATCAGAAGTTCTAGAAACTGCCTTGAAAGCACCAGACCAGGAAATCCAGAAAGTCCAAACGAGCACTGTGGGTAAGAAGACAGTAAGACCTAAGACACACAGAGGGCTGGTTACTAACTGGGGTCCGCATTAAGCAATGAGAGAAGTAAATAAGGACTGTGTTTGTCCATTTATAGGGCTTCCCAGGTGGCGCCCCTGCCAATGCAGGACATATGGGTTCAATCCTTGAGTCGAGAAGATCCCCTGGAGCTAGGAAATCCAGAAAGTCCAAACGAGCACTGTGGGTAAGAAGACAGTAAGACCTAAGACACACAGAGGGCTGGTTACTAACTGGGGTCCGCATTAAGCAATGAGAGAAGTAAATAAGGACTGTGTTTGTCCATTTATAGGTCTTCCCAGGTGGCGCCCCTGCCAATGCAGGACATATGGGTTCAATCCTTGAGTCGAGAAGATCCCCTGGAGCGGGGTATGGCAACCCACTCCAATATTCTTGCCTGGAGAATCCCCATGGACAGAGGAGCCTGGGGGACTACAGTCCTTAGGGTTACCAAGAGTCGGACATGACCGAAATGACTGAACACACACGAACACATCCATTTATATAAAATTCTAGAAAATGCAAACTAATCTCTACTGACAGAGGGTAAAGTCAGTGAAGGGATGGAAAAGAGATGTGAGAAAATCTGGATAAATTGTTGGTGGTGACAGAAATGTCTACCTTGACTGTGATGGTGGTTTTACAGAGGTACACACTCGATGAAACCCATCCAATTGTACACTTTAATATGTGAGATTTGCTGTACATCAATTACACATGCATAGAGCTGTTTTTAAAAATTGCCAATGGGGGAATTCCCTGGTGGTCCAATGGTTAGGACTTGGCACTTTCACTGCTGAGTTCTGACCAGGTCCAGGAACTAATATTCCACAAGCCTCCTGGTGTGACCAAAAAAA
>SJYC01044277.1:0-27826 GCA_006408675.1 Madoqua kirkii | reverse complement strand
TTCAGGTGTCCAGTACAGGCCACACACACTGCTCGACAAAGCAGAAGTCCCTGTTTTGACCACCACAGTTAGATGTTAGAGCACCAAAGAAATGGGATACTATTCTGAGCATTTGAGATTCCTTTCCTGATGTGTGTGAAGTCTCAGAGTCAACTTTCTTTTAAAGTAAAACCTCGATTATATTTTGAGGCAGTAAATTACTCATACAGGCTTGCTGATTCAGTCTGAAGGCTTTAGTTCACATGTTTTATATACTGTATATTTAAACCATGTGAAAGAGTCTTATACCTATATCATGAAAACCAGATCCTTTAAAAGTACCAGTATGTGAAGGGGAGATGGAAATTAGGGGCCAAGCCGCCAGGCTGCTCATGGTCTTCCCCGTGCCTGCTCCCCCACTCCAGTCTCTAAAAATGTAATTTGAATTTAAAATTCTCCACTGTATTTAATTTTCTAAGTCTTCATGGTTACAATTTGGAGTAAACTGTGCCTAATTCCCCATTACATTCTGTTCTTAGGTCTGAATGTCTTGTTTAATTCTTAAGAAATGTCACACAAGTGTCTTCATTGACCTTGAAGAACCTTACAGTATACAGAGTTGCCTTATAAAGCAAAGAACACCTCAAATTTTTGCCTTTTTTTATCTTAAATAGGGAAGAGTTTTGTCAGATATTTTTTCTGAAGATCCAAATAATTTAAAGGCATGCCTCTGCCACTTAAATATTATTTTTAACAGCCCACATCATTGCTTGCTGCCAAGTGCCGTATTAAACTGGACTCTTGAGTTGTGTTGTCTGGAACGGGCGCCTGATAGCTGGGGCACAGGAGCAGCCGAAGCAGGCGTCACGGAAGCCGCGCCGCATGCCCGCCGCTCGGCCAAGGCCCTCTGGTTAGGCTCCGGTGAGGTTGCCAAGGGAAGTCTTTGTTCAGTGGTTGGTATAAGGCAGGAAGAAGTCGGATTCCCCCACCTCAGGAGTGATTAGAAGTGTTGATTTACATGCACAGAAATCATGGGCTCCATAATTGTTTGTAAGCAGAAATGAGTAAATCTTAACTTCCAGCATCTGCCCAAATACTTGTATTTATGCTTTTGGTAGGATGTTATTTTCAGCATTAGTACACATATCCGGCTATGCCTTATTTATATGAAGAATAAAGTTACCAAGTCATGTTCTGCAATGTTCTGAAATTCAAATCACTGTGAGAGAAACCCTCAAATTGGTGCTTTCATTATATAATGAGACATTGCGGCAAAGCCCCAAACCAAGCCATCTGAAACAAGATTCTCTCCGTTGCAATCTGTAGAAGTGTTATTTCTGTACACGTATCGAGAAGGCTGTGTACCAGTGTTAACTCTCCATTTCCTGTTTGAACCCGTGAAATCATGCCTGTAAATCTCAGTCACACATTTGTAATAATCTCCCTAATAAACCTAGAGAAAGCCACTCCGTTACCTTTTTATTTCTTTTAATGAAAGAAAGTTTTAGTTGAGGGATCAAGAGCACAGATTCTGCATGTCTTTTTTTTCTTTCAGTTGAAAATCTGACTTTATCTGTCGTTCACGCCATTTCGGCGTGCACAGTCGCATCGCTCACAGGGGATCTGTCCACAGGGCCGTGCTGCTCGACTAAACGTGCTGCTTTTTCCTTCCTTCGTTCTCGTGATAGGATCCAGGTTGGCTTTTCAGTGTAGTGAACACGAGTGAGTCTCCACGTTCCAGATAAACAGTAAGCATTCCCATTATTTTATGGTACGAGGTTAGGGCTTCATAAGTTTATAGAGAGTAAAAAGCGAAGTGAACTCACTCAGTCGTGTCCGACTCTTTGCAATCCCATGGACTGTCGCCTACCAGGCTCCTCAGTCCATGGGATTTTCCAGGCGAGAGTACTGGAGTGGGGTGCCATTTCCTTCTCCAGGGGATCTTCCCGACCCAGGGATCGAACCTGGGTCTCCACTTTGTAGACGCTTTACCGTCTGAGCCACCAGGGAAGCCCAGTAGGTAGTCAAGTCTAAACATGGACACTTGTAATCAGGTTGAACTCCGTGGATTTTTCAGATGCCATCAACTTGCCCCTAGCCGTAGCAGATAGTGACAGTTAGCGTAGCTCGCAGTACCCCACTAGCTTTCTGACGTCTGTACTTGAATGTGTAGTTAGCATAAAGAGCTCAGCCCCGCAGCATCTAGGGCTCACGTCTGATTTCCAGTGGCAGAGCTTTCATGGAACAAAAAAAATGTCAGTGGTAGGGCAGTGATTTCTGGGTTGGTCAGAGATTTTGCGACCTTGCCAAAACGCATCAGCTCTGATAGTAAAGAGCGTTTGCAGATGGATGGAAGCAGGGCCCCGGGAGGGGAGGCAGTGCGCTGGCGGACCAGGAATCTCCTGGTAGAAGGACGCGCCATAGGCCGTCTCTGATCTGGGCTTTCTCTGGAAATCCCGTGTGTAGTACTTCTTGCCCCAGCTAAGTGTTGTCTTCGTCCTCAGTCACGCCTGTTTAGGGGTTAATTCCTGAAAGGACCTGTAACAATGCATCAGACTATACCGTTTACCCTTTCTTTACCTCTTACTTGAAAGAATTGCAAAATGTTGAAATGGCTTTTCCCTGCTACTCCAGCGTCGTGGAGCACATTTGCCACAGAAGCCTTATCAAAAAGTCTTATTTTGTAACAGCCTGGTAGACACTGTGCCTAACAACATGACTGGTATCAGTTCTGTATCAAAGTGTCTGCGGCTTCAGATTTTTTAACATCTCTTTTTATAACTGAGAACTGAGCACATTATCTGGTCCTTGTTGTACATTTTTTTTCTGTCAGCGCTTTAGGATTGGCAATAAATTATTTCTACGGGAGGTCTGAAAGTGGAAAGAATGATTTGATAAAATGAATTCCTAGCCATCAAGGCTTTTTACTTTTGTACATATTTTGCAAAAATTTTGCCTCTTGCTATTAATATTTGCTTTGTAAAAATTACTGACGTTTAATAAACATTTATAAACTGTTCCATACTATGATGTTATTTAAACTCTTTGATTAACGTCAAGAGTAAAGCAGATACCCAGTGGCTGGAACCTCAGAAATCTCTCTTTTGGCAGATCTCTGGTGATACATTGACTTAAGTTAGTCAATAAATGTTTCCTCCTGAAGAAGGGATGTGGACGTCAAGAAGTTCCCAGACACTCGTTTTGACGAGGCAGCCAGGAGCGGGGAAGCACCGCCTTTTCTCTCTGCTGCTCTAAAATCGCCGAAGCCGTGCACAGGCATCTGGGCTCGCAGTCTGTCTTCCTGCGAGTCTGACACTGCCACTTTGACGCTGAAGTGGCCTTTTAAGAGCAAACTGATGTGACACCACTCCTTTTATTGTTTCAAGGAACTTTATGATTTACCGAAAAATTGCAAAAATAGCAGTTTCCTAAAACTCCGCCCTGCGGATGAGTTTTCCCCAGGTAACATCCTGACCTGTCCTAATGGGTACCATCCTGCGCTACACTCGTGTCCCATCATGGTTCGTGTGTTAGAATTAATGAACCAGTGTTGACACTTGAATCTTAACCTGTGCTCCATTCAGACCTTAGTTTTTCCCTGCTGCCCCTTGCTATTCCAAGTCCCGCCCTCCAGGACACCTTCTTAGGATGACGTGCCCTGTCTGTCGGGGCTCCTCCGGGCCGTCACAGCCTCGCAGACCCCCCTCGCTCTGGGGGCCTCGGCGGCTTGAGGAGGGATGCTGGCCGTCTCTCTGTCGGGAGCAGCCTGGTGTCCTCATGACAGGACGGGGCTCTGTGTCCGGGACCCCAGAGGTGAAGCAGCGCTCATTCAGGCGTCCTTTCCCTTGCAGCTTCAGCTCAGAAGTCGTTTGTCGATGGCTCAGTCTGTGTCTTCCTTTCCTTAACTGCCGCTGCGGGACTTTTCTTCCCCGGAGCACAGGGAAGGGGCTTTTCCTGACACTGGGACTGCATATCAGGTGTGAACAAGTGTTTGTGGTGATGGCTGTAATCCAGGGCTGGTTGGTTCCAGGCATTTCTGACAAAATAAAAATTGTGCCCAAGAACTTAACATTTACTGTATGATTTCCCTGTTAACCACAAGAAAAACTGAGAAAAATCTGGAGGTACTTCCAAATCTACGAATACCTACCAGTCTGTAGACTGCAAACTGGCTTTCCTTTGTGAGATTTAAGATCTTTTAAAATTGAAACTAAAACTCACTTGTGCATTTGAATTGCCCAAAGCAAACCAAGAGGTCTTAAAAAAAAAAGAAATCCCACAACCTTTCTTATTCTGTTGGAACAAGCGAACGCTCATTTGTCAATAGAGACGGCTAGAAACCTGTGTCCAGGAAAGTGCTGGGCACCGTGCCACGGTGGATGGGCAGTCACGTCGCCATGGCAAAATGGCCCGCTCCGTGGCCCAGAATGTGGGTTTCTGAAAGAGAAAAGAGACTTCTGTCCCTTGAGAATGCAGGAAACTGCAGTTCATAGGTTAAATCAGAAGTTTATTTGGGTGACAGGAAATTTGGCAAACCCTGCAAAACACAAAAAGACTCGGGCACTGTTGTAAAAGCCATACTATGTAACTTTCCCTCGGGAGCGAGTGGGGCCCCTGGCGGACAGAACTGCAGCTGGAGCAAGGAGGGGCGGAAGTATTGCCCTGACCTCCCGAGCGTCCTTGTCTTCCTCCCGCGGGGCTCCGTGCAAGGGCGCCGCAAGGGCGCCGAGGGGCAGAGGCCCCAGGGAGGGGGAGGCAGTTCCCCGGGACGCGACCCTGCGAAGTGTGGCTGGGCCTCCTCCCCATAGAGTCACATGAAAGGAAGACCGGCAGGGAAGCCTCTCTAAGAGCTGATCGTTCTCGTCAGCCGGCTTCACGGCCACCTTAGGTTTGGGCTGGACTTCCCGCCGACCAGATGTGGGAGAAGGGAGAAAGCAGACTCCTGAGACGCTGCCAGCACTGTGGACCTCGGCAGAGGAGCAGTGTGCGTGTCTCTCCTCCGTGGAAGATCCTGGTTCTTGTCAGCTTCGTGAGGATTCACTCGCTGGTTTCACTTTACGCCAGAATGAGTCCACTGAAACTTGAGAAAGAGACCGTCACGGCACAGGCTGCACAGGCTGGAAGCTGCGTGGCGTCCAGGCCGGCCCTGCGTCTCTGTAGCGGGTTGTAGTTCTGGGGACGATGCAGTGAACTGGTGGCAAGAGGGTGAGAGTCCACTCGGGTGGTTCAGCAGGGACGGTGCCACACTGCCAACTCAGGGGCCGTGGGGTCCATCTCTGGTCGGGGAACTAGAGCCACCACGGGGCTCCTGCACGCCACAGCCAGGACCCAGCGTGGGCAAGTAGACAAGTAATACATGTTTGCAAGAGGACATTCCAAACCCAGGGAGGCTGCGCGGTTTCAGGGCAGTGATCGCCCTCGGTGTGGCACGTGCCCTGGGCGCGCCCCTTTCCTCACTCATCGCCGCTCCACTCCGCGCCGGGCCGGGCCTTTGCTGCTGCGCAGGCTTCCCTCTAGTTGCGGTGAGGGAGGACTGCTCTCTGGAGGTGGAGCACGGGCTCGGGAGCGCAGGCTCGAAGATAAGCCTGTGGTGGCTCCCTGACAGACGAGACCTTCCCAGACCAGAAACCAAGCCCGTGTCTCCTGCCTGCGCAGGCCACTTCTTTCCCTCTGCACCACCCGGGAAGCCCCAGCCCAGCCCTTTCTAAAGCACGGTGAACAAAACTGTTCAAGCCTCCGCCCAGCATTCGAGGCGTCAACCTCCCTCTCCAGCCAGCCTGCCCCTCCCGCTTCCTTCATTCCAGCTGAACCTCCCGGCTGTTTGCCGCGACAGCCTCTCCTCTGGTTCTCTCTGCCACGGGCAAAATCCTGCTAAGGGCTTCCCTAGTGGCTCAGCCGTTAAGAATTCGCCAGGCCTGGCAGGAGACATGGGTTCCACCCCTAGGTCGAATTTATGCTCTCGAACTGTGATGCTGGAGAAGTCTCTTGAGAGTCCCTTGGACAGCAAGGAGAGCCAACCAGTCCATCCTAAAGGAAATCCACCCTGAATATTCATTTGAAGGACTGATGCTGAAGCGGAAGCGCAAATTCTTTGGCCACCTGATGCGAAGAGCTGACTCATTGGAAAAGACCCTGATGCTGGGAAAGATTGAAGGCAGGAGGAGAAGGGGAGACAGAGGATGAGATGGTTGGATGGCATCGCCGACTCAACGGACAAGAATTTGACAAGCTCTGGGAGACAGTCAGTGACAGACACGGGAGCCCAGCGTGCTGCAGTCCACGGTGTCACAGAGCTGGACATGACTTAGCGACTGAACAGCAACAAGTCTCACCCACTCTGTGAGGCTGCAAGAGAGGGAGACGGCAGGACGGCTCCACCCCAGGCTGCAGCTGTCAGGGCGGTTCGTGTGGAGCCACTGATGTCCGCACTGAGCTCTTCTGCTCGGCGGTGATGCGAACCCAACGTTATTACACGCATGCTCTCACGGTGCACCCGTCTGAGGTGTCTGACTCCCCAAGAGGCACAACACAGGGTCCCCTTCTTAGAAGACTCGCTGTCCCGTTGGGACGGAGGCTGAGGGGAGCCACTTGAGGGGTGAAGAGAGCTCACCCACCCCTGGGGACAAGCGGCCCGTGGGTGGACAGCCACTGACTTAGAGTGGCTGCTAGACTGGTGGTCGGGGAAATAAGGAGCTTGGGCTCTAGGGCTCCGGTGTTCTTTACTACTTTCAGATTCTTGAAAGCCTTCTAGAATATTCCAACTTGCAACAAAAATAGTTCATAGTATAATACAGGATTATAGTCTATAATACAAAATTTCTATGATAAGGTCTTCAAGTTTTCCTGAAAAAAAAAAAAAAAAGGATTTTATGGGGAAAATTATAACTACATGTCTGAAGACTCTAACTCAACAGATTTTTGGAAAATTTACCACCATCACTGCCCCATGCCACCAGGGTGTTGTCATTTTTTCCTGCCCTCTTTTCTTCATGGAGAATGTCCTTGTAATAGGCCATACATGTTCCAGTGTGTTGTCTTTCTGAGGTATTGAAAGTTAGGTTCTGACGTCCTCAAAAACTCACTGGAGCTTTCAGATATATGAAAGTCAGATCCATTCATTTGCTGGTTATTATCTCAGTTCAGCTGGCAATAAAAAGTACTCAAGTAGGAACTGTTTTGTGCAGCCACTGTGGAAAGCAGTGTGGAAGTTCCTCATACAATTAAAGATGATCCAGCCAACCCACTCCTGGGCCAGTATCCGGAGAAAACGATGATTTGAAAACATACGTGTACCCCAGTGTTCACAACAGCACTGCTTACAGTCGCCGGGATGTGGAAACAACCAAAGATGTGTCGACAGAGGAAAGGCTAAGAAGTCTGGCACAGACACAGCGGAGTATTACTCGGCCATAAACGAGAGCGAAATGATGCCCTTTGCAGCAACATGGATGGACCGAGAGGTGATCATAAGTGAACCAGGTCAGACAGAGACAAGCATCGTGACATCACTTACATGTGGAATCCAGAACATGACAGATGAACCCACCTAGGAAGCAGGAACAGGCTGACAGAGACCAGACTTGTGGTGGCCAAGGGGGAGGGGCTGGGGGCTTGGGGAAGCGACGGAACGGGAGATTGGGGTTGGCAGAGGTAAGCTTCTGTATCTGTTAATACCATGGATAGAATACAAGGTCCTCCTGTATAGCACAGGAAAGTATACTCAATATCCTAGGTTAAACCATAATGGAAAAGAATATTTTTCCTATCTGTGCATGCATGCTAAGTCCCTTCAGTCATATCTGACTCTTTGTAACCCCTGGACTGTAGCCCCCCAGGCTCCTCTGTCCGTGGGGTTTCCCAGGCGAGAGCACTGGAGTGGGGTGCCATTTCCTCCTCCAGGGGAACTTCTCGACCCAGGGACTGAACCCAGGTCTCCCGCACTGCAGGCGGATTGTCTACCAGTGAGCCGCCAGGGGAGCCTGTGGCGAGAAGCCGGCAGCGCCTGAGAGTCTGCCCTCCACGCCCCGCTGTAACGCTTTGGCTGTGGCCCCATGGGCTGCAGCCCTGCGGGTGCTCTCGTCCTTCATTATCTCCCGGAGCTGGCTCAAACTCTTGTCCATCGAGGCCGTGATGCCATCCAACCATCTCACCCTCTGTCGCCCCCTTCTCTTCCTGCCTTCAGTCTTTCCCAGGATCAGGGTCTTTTCCAGTGATCTGGCTTCTCACATCAAGTGGCCAAAGTATGGGAGCTTCAGCATCAGTCCTTGCAGTGAATATTATATTTTCCATATAAGACCAAACACTTTTGGTTTAAAAAAAAGCACCCCAATTTTACTACTCTACACAACCACTAAAAATAAATTTAGTATTTCTAGTCCATTTTCTGTATATATGATTCATTAGCATGTCATTAGCTAAGTCCCAGTGATAATTAAATAGCTGTGTATTTCACTTTGTGCTTGCCTGTATCTCTCTACTTTGACTTCTTGCCGAAGCTAGTGGGGCGAACTGTCCTTACAGTAGCGACTATGGGACTTACCAAGTGGCCAGTGGTTAGGAGTCCTCCTGTGAACTCGGGGGACTTGGGGTCTCTCTCTGGTCCAGGAAGATCCCATACGTCTCAGAGCAGCTGAGCCCACGCACCACAACGACTGGCCCAGCACTCTGGAGCCCGCAAACCACAGCTCCCGAAGCCCGGCTGCCTGGGGCCTGCGCTGCCCTCGGAGAGGCCGCCACCGTGAGAGGCACGTGCACACGCCCAGAGCGCAGCTCCAGGAGAGCCCAGGCACAGCAGTGAGGCCCAGAGCAGACAAATAAGTAATACAGTTTTTTAAAAACAGCAACAACGATGATTAAATTTGTGTTCACATGCCTGCTTTGTGTTCAACTTTCTGCAAATCAGATGACTTCTGAGTTGGGCATTTGCTTCTGAAATCATCCTATGTTCTCATAAATCCACCATCTCTATGGTCTCTCAGGTTTTCCTGAGCGTTCAGCCTGATTCTTTGTGGTACCGTTGAGCAGAACTCTTTAGAACTGCATTCCATGTTATCGCTGGTATTGTGAAAAACATTCTCGCTTTCCGTACGCTATCTCTAGATCTGATAGTAAATAATTTTTTACCCATTTAACAATGAAAATAATAAAATGACTTTTTAAATTTACTTATGTATAATTGAAGGGTAATTGCTTTACAGAATTTGGTTATCTGCCAAATGTCAACATGAATCAGCCACAGGTATACATATATTTATACCGATGCATATACATTTTATTTCAACGTCGTAAATTTAAATGTCAGTATCGCCTCATCGCTCCTCTATTGGTTTGGGGGCTTGTTGTGGTGGTGAGTTCACGTGCCCAGTAGCAGGGTTTGTGTCCAAGGAGGTCCTCATGGTTGTTTACAGAAACCAGCACTGAGAGGAGAGCTCAGAAGGGTGCTTAGTTACCAAGCTTAGGTTTTTATCCACTGGCGACTTGATACTTGTCTTTGGCACAGTAACCAAGATCTTTGTAGCAATGCCCAAATAAGAATTTGAGCTAATAAGCACATGAAAAGATGCTCAAAATCACTTAACCATCAGGGAAATGCAAATCAAAACCACAAATGAGAACTTCACACTTACTAGGATGGCTGCTGCTAAGTCGCTTCCGTCATGTCCGACTCTCTGCAGCCCCATAGATGGCAGCCCACAGGCTCCTCTGTCCATGGGATTCTCCAGGCAAGAATACTGGAGTGGGTTGCCACTTCCTTCTCCATACTAGGATGGCTAGAATTTTAAAAAGAGGACCATAACAAGTGTTGGTGAGATGGAGGAGAATCTGAACTTTTATTCACTGCTGGTGAGACTGTTTTCCTTTAGAATACAGTCAGGGCCTCAGAACGTTAAACAGAGTTATCATACTCGGCTGCTCAGTCATGTCCAACTCTTTGTGACCCCATGCACTGTGGCCACCAGGGTCCTCTTCCGTGGGATCCTCTTCCGTGGGATTTCCCAGGCAAGAAAACTCAAGTGTGTTGCCACTTCCTCTTGCAGGGATCTTCCCGACCCAGGGATTAAACTCATATATTTCTTGCATATCCTGCATTGGTGGGTGAATTCTTTACCAATGAGCCACCTGGGAAGACAGAGTTATCATATCATCCGGCAATCCTCCCCCTCTAGGTATTTACCCCAGAGAAGTGTGAACACATCCACAGAAAAATGAGCAGAAAGAGCAGCTTTATTTATAATAGAGAAAAAATGAGAACAACCCCAACGTCCAATCACTGACATGTGGATAAAATGGGGAATATTCATACAATAGAATATTATTGAATAAAATGAATAAAGTACTACACGCATTACAACATTGATGAACCTTGAAAACATGTTAAGTTAGAAGATGGATGTATCTTTATAATCACATTATATGATTTCATAAATATGAAATATCCCAAACAGGCAAATCTATAGACAAGAGAGTGTGTGCTGGTGCTGGCCTGGAGCTGCTGGGATGGGAGATGGGATGTGAGTCTCTTGGGGTCTGATGGTCTTGTTCTCTAGAGTTTCCTATCGGTCCAGTGCTTAGGACTCTTCTTTCACTGCTGTGGACCCAGGGCGAAACCCCTGATCAGGGAACTAAGATCCCACATGGTCAAAAAAAAAAAGTAAAGTCTTAGTTCAGCTGTACTTCATTAAAAATAGATTAAAATTAATAATAAAATAGATTAATGCATGGCACAGAAAAAAAATCAGGTCTAGATCATAGATACGGTTGCCTAACTGTGAATTGACTAAAAACTGTTGAGTTGTGTCTTTAAATCTGTGAATTTTATAGTACATTAATTATATACACGGTAGGACTGTTTTTGCAGGAAAGAATCTGAGCCTTCATTCAGTCACACACACAAAGACTGAAAAGAAACACCAAAATGTTAACTCTTTTTTGGAGGGATGGTAATCACAAGACACCTTGTCTCCTCCACACTTTCTCACTTTCTACAGAGACAAGCAGGACAAAGACATTCTGGGCAGAGGGTACAGCAGGTGCAGAGGCCCTGAGGCCTGGGCTCCCCTGGGAGGAGGGGGCGGGCTGCGGGGGGAGAGGACGGAGCGGCAATACCCAGAGTCAGAGACAGAACAAGGGCAAAACCGGAAGCCTTCAGTCGGGGCGATGGACTTTCCATCCGAGAACCATGGCCCAGTTCATCCATAACTTGCAGAGAAGCCCCCAGCGCTGGTTAAGTCTGCAGCAACTTAAAGCCTCAATTGGCTGCATTTGGGGACAAAATACGAAAAACGATGATTCATAGTGCAAAATGGAAACAGTGTCAGACTTTATTTTGGGGGGCTCCAAAATCACTGCAGAGGGTGACTGCAGCCATGAAATTAAAAGACGCTTGCTCCTTGGAAGAAAAGTTAGGACCAACCTAGATATCATATTAAAAAGCAGGCATGTTGCTTTGCCAGCAAAGGTCCGTCTAGTCAGAGCTATGGTTTCTCCAGTGGTCATATATGGATGTGAGAGTTGGACTAAAAGAAAGCTGAGCACAGAACTGATGCTTTGCAACTGTGGTGTTGGAGAAGACTCTTGAGTCCCTTGGACTGCAAGGAGATCCAACCAGTCCATCCTAAAGGAGATCAGTCCTGGGTGTTCATTGGAAGGACTGGTGCTGAGTCTGAAACTCCAATACTTTGGCCACCTGATGCGAAGAGCTGACTCAATGGAAAAGACCCTGATGCTGGGAAAGATTGAGGGCAGGAGGAGAAGGGGATGACAGAGGATGAGATGCTTGGATGGCATCACTGATTCAATGGACCTGAGTTTGAGTAAGCTCCGGGAGTTGGTGATGGACAGGGAGGCCTCGCGTGCTGCAGCTCATGGGGTCACAAAGAGCCGGACACGACTGACTGAACTGAATAGTGTTCAAGCCGCTAGCTTCAGTCAGCTCCCAGTTAAGGCAGCTCTGCTGGGTGGTTTGGTGGCCACTGAGCTGTGGATGTGGCTTCATGCTGGTGAGATCATAGCAAGTGTGCATCATTGGTTGTGATGTTTGAAGAACAATATGGAACGTGATTATGTTTGCTTTATTATTCGGGTGTTCTTGGACCATGTGTGAGCAGCCTGATATTTGAATAAAATAAGACAACAGGTCAAAAAAAATTGTCCGTTGTGCTATTCTTTATTAAGCTTTTTTCATGATTCTCTTTATGCATCAGTTTTTGGCCGTGCCGAGTCTTCGTGGCTGAAGGGGCTCCTCTCCAGCTGCGGTGCGCAGGCTTCTCGTCGTGGTGCTTCTCACAGTGGAGCCTGGCCAAGTGGCTTCCGGCCAGGTGGGCTCCAGGGGGTTAGGGTTCGGGTTCAGGTTAGAGGGTTAAGGGTTCGGGTTAGGGTGCGGGCATGGGCCCTAGGGCACAGGCTTATCGGCCCTTGGCCTGTGGGATCTTCCTGGACCAGGGTTCAAGCCGTGTCTCGCGCACTGGCAGGTGGGCTCTTTGCCACTGAGACACCAAGAAAGGCCCTCGTCGTGCAATTCTTCTAAATGCTGTGATCGTTTGGAAACTGTGCATAGCAGAAGTGAGCCAAAAATAAAGACATCATAGTCTTCTGTGGGTAGTGCTGTAAGTGTGAAAACGACCTCAAAGCCGAGCCGGAGGTGTTCGGGGTGGAGTTTCGCCGCCCCCCCCCCACATCAAAACGCTGGCAGCCCCAGCCTCGTCGTCATGTGGCCAGGTTGCCCTGCGTCCCCCAGGGGCTGCACTTTCCCCTCCAGGCTCTGTGCGCGTTGTCTCTTTAATGGTCTCTGTTCAACGACATGAGAGGTGCACACGGCCAAGGCCAGCACAGGACGGCCGCGCCAAATGCTTTCCACCCAGGTTTCCAGTCTGAATGATTTCCTGGGGACTCCGCTGCTACTTCTTTCCTCTGTTTTAAGGGCTGAGGACAGGGTGCTTCTGCCGTTGAGCAACAAGAACATGGGCTTTGAAGCTTTAAGAAGAACATGGATCCAACCCCAGGCTCCTCTGCCGCTGACCTTAGGCAGATGCCTTGCCTTTCTGGGCCCTGGGCGCCTCACTGCGGACACCTGTACGGCAAATGTGTTTGTGCACCATCGAGGCAGAAACGCCCAGGGCCAGAGGTAGGAACTGAGGGGAGCTATTAGGTCAGCCAAAATGTTTGGGTTTTTGGCAGGATGTATTTGGAAGAACCCAAACGAACCTTTTGGCCAACCAAAAGTAATATTACAATTATCTTTTTTATTTTTTATCTTTTTCTTCTTTCACTCGAATTTTTCTTCCTTGTACCTTTTGGCCTCCTTTCTGCTTCGTTTTTCACCTCAACAGGCTCCCCCCAGAGAAATCAGAAAGCAACATGTGAAATTCTCAGTCTGAAATCCCACCTGTCACCCAAGGTGATAGTGAGTTCCCGGCCCCACTGTGGATACTGGGGGGAGGGAGGAGGCGGGGAAGGGAGAGTGTCATTGGCCACGGCCACCATCCTAAGAATGCGATCCCTAAGCACAGTCCAAGAATCCTTTCCTTTTTTTTGTATTTTAACATTCATTCATGAAAACAAGTGATCCTCCAGCTTTATTGAGGTAGATTGAACAATAAAATTGTATGACACCAATCTGTTTTGATTTTAGGCATCCAAATAGAACTCTTTGTAACACAGGATCAGTGCCAAGGCTGAACTATAGACCCAAGGAAATAATGTCTACTTGTTCTCAATTACTTTAGGAAAAAGAGGCCTATATTTTCTTCCCCAGATGGTGGGGAGCAGAGTCTTGACATGTTTACCATTGTTCCAGGTCTTCGAAGAGAGTCTTTGGGTAGCAATTAGGGGCTTTGCCTAAAGTCTCTAAAGTGAAGAGACTTTAGTTGAAATGGTGCTAACAGGACGTGCGCCCCAGCCCCTGGTGGCCCACCGAGCTCACGGTATAAACCGGGGTCATGTCCATGACCGACAACCAACAGAGGTCAGCTCTCCTCTGATTTTACTACAGAAAAGCACAGAATAGGTATTTTTTTTCCAAGTTAGCATTGTGTTCAGGCAGATACTGAACTTTCCTCCATGAGTGAAGGGTTTAACATTCATTTGTCAAGCATTATTCATTCAGGAACATTGATATAGAAAAAAACGGGGTCCTAGGCTGCCCCATCTCATTCTGGCTCTTAAGAGTGTGAAAAAGAGGAACCCGAGGAGGTCTCCGTCTGAAACTGGCTCTGTGAGGGGCCCTCTCGGGACCTGTCTCGGTAGAAAGGGGCCCCTTGCAAATCTGACTTGCCCAGGTGGATTCATCCGCAGGGGTGACAGGCAGCAAAATTAGTTCAGGAAGGCGTTTAAGAACATCAGCTCCAAGGGGGAGGGCCAGGAGACGGGTGGAGGGGGCAGTCAGAGTTAGTCGATGCAGACTATTAGGCACAGGATGGGTAAAGAGCAAGGCCCTCCTGTACAGCACAGGGAACTACAGTCAGTGTCCTGGGATAAACCAGAATGGAAAAGAGTATGAAAAAGAATGTGTGTATGTGTGTGACTGGATCACTTTGCTGGACAGCAGAAATTAACACAACACTGTAAATCAGCTCTATGTCAATAAAATAACATTTAAAAAAGAATATCACCTCAAAAAAGAATTAAAGATGGAGACATCTCAACGCAAAGATTCAAAACAACAATTGGGGCGGACACTGTTAACTGTGTAAGTTTGCCTCCGCTTTATGTCCTGTGACCTACGTGGGGTGGGGGGCGGGGTCCTCAGATCCGCCCCGGGGAATGAGAGGTGCTGAGGCTGCCTTAAGGGTGGTGGCAGTGAGGGCAGAGAGGTCTTTGCCAGCTAAGTTTTCCGGATGCAAGGCAGCTCTGCAGTGAGACAGGTTGCTCTGTGTCATCTGTCCGTCTGTCTCTCATCAATCTTCTCTGCCTTCTCCAGCTCACTCTGGTGAGCTCCCCTGCTGAATCCAACAGCTTGCCTCATGGGAGGGCACCCTGGTGGGCCACCAGTCAGCCAATAGAGGGACCTGTTTTGGCAAGTGCCTGGCCCCCCCCCACCCATCCAAACCGTGGTCTGCAAAGTGCCCTGTCCTGTTTGCCTTGCACCTCCCAGTGGGGACGAGCATCACACCTCACGTGTGCAGGAGGTGTGTGTTCAGAGAGTACATCTGACTTCAGATCCTAGATCTGGAGCCTGGTCTTGGGACTGCCTTGGATGGCAGGGGTCTTGTAACCAAGCCAGTATCTCTTTTCATATTTGAGCTGCCCAGTTGCTTCTAAAATAGACCTGAGGTGCTGGATTGGAACATCTTGAATCCGCTTCTCATTCTGGCTCTAACACTGGGGAGCAGCTTTAAGGCAGTGAACAAACCACTCCCTCATAGGGTCCCTGTTTGCTCCCCTGGGACAGAGCAGGTGCCAGGAGACAACGCTCAAGGTCCCAAGATGGGACGAACGTGCTCTAAGCGCAGTTGGTCTACGTGGTGGCTTCACGACCTGGGCACTGAAAGAAGGCGCCATTCCCAATCCCAGGACCCGGAAGCCCGCACGGTGCTCAGTAGTGTCCGACTCTTTGTGCCCCCCTGGACTGCAGCCCGCCAGGCTCCTCCGTCCATGGGATTCTCCAAGCAAAGATACTGGAGTGGGCTGCCATGTCCTTCTCTGGAGGATCTTCCTGTACCACAGATTGAACCCACCTCTCCTACACTGGCAAGTTTGAAGGATTAGGACTTGGGTATCTCTTTAGTCTCTTGGGCTCCAAAACCACTGCAGATGGTGACTGCAGCCATGAAATTAAAAGAATGCTTGCTCCTTGGAAGAAAAGGTACGACCAACCTAGGCAGCATATTCAAAAGCAGAGACATCTCTTGACTGACAGTCTGTGTAGTCAAAGCCATGGTTTTTCCAGTGGTCATGTGTGGACGTGAGAGTTGGACTACAAAGACAGCTGAGAGTGGAAGAACCGATGCTTTTGAGCTGTGGTGCTGGAGAAGACTCTCGAGAGTCCCTTGGACAGAGAGGAGATCCAACCAGTCCATCCTAAAGGAAATCAGTCCTGAATATTCATTGAAAGGATTGATGCTGAAGCTGAAACTCCAGTATTTTGGCCACCTGATGCGAAGAAAGACCCTGATGCTGAAGCTTTGGGAGTCTGTGCAGTTCTTGGGGGTGTAAAGAGTCTGACATGACGGAGGGACTGGACTGAACTGATGTCTGTGGGGCGGGGGGAAGTAGCGAGGATGCTCTCTTTGGCCGTGAATCTTCTACCTCCACTGCCCCCCTTGGAGACACACCCTCCTCCCCCTCAAAGTTCCCTAACGGGGAACACGTCAGCTTTCCCACCCCGCGCAGCCCCGTCTTCCCCTCTGACTTCCGGTTTCTGCTGACGGCTGCACCATTTGCTCCACGAGCCTCCGCAGCGCTGTCTTTGATCCTCCGGGCTCCTACCCTTCCTGACACCACCGTATCGCTCTCCACATGAGTCACCAGGCCTCCGAGCCACCAGGTCCCCGAGCAGAAAGAACCTCTCCCCTTCGGTGCAGACGCAGCTGAGCCCTGCAGAGGTGGCTGCCGGCCCGCGGCACCTGGCGCTGGGACGCGCAGGCTGGGGCAGAGCCTGTGGGCCGGACACCCCTCCCACCACCGCCCTCCTGGCCAGGTTCTTCCTGAAGTACCCCTGAGGAAACAGCGGCCGTGCCTCTCCTTGACCCGGAAGTGAACTCCGCCCTTGACCCGGAAGTGAACTCCTGTTCAACGAAGTGCCTCGAGCCTGTCTCCGGAGCGAGCTGCAGTGGGTCGGCGGCTGGTTCCTCCGTGGGTTCAACCCGGCCGGGTCCTTTCTCACCTGCCCTCCTGCCCCAGGGACGGCACCTCCACGGCCAGGAGGCCTGCCCTCCTGTTTCTGCAGCTTCAGGGGCCTCCCCGGGTGCAGAGAACCCTGCGCCTCCCGACCCCGCAGAGTGAGCGCTGCCTGCAGAGGCCCCGCGCGCGCCCTGAATTGAGGCCCCTTCTTGGCGGGGTCCCTCCGGCCGCTCTCCCTCCTGCCTCCTGTCCTGGGGGGACTGAAGGGACCCCAGGAGCTGCCTTTGCTGCCGAGCGGGGTGGCTTCCCGCCTCCATGCCCCCCGCCCCCCCGTCTGCTTTAGCTGCTGCTGCCCCCCGGAAGGTGGCGGAGACTCAGTGCCCGCCCCGCCGCCTCCAGTGAAGGCAGCCCCCAGTCACTGTCTGGGGAGGCACGGCTGCAGTTGAAGGAGGTCGGGTCGGGTCCCTCAGCCCAGGGTGCTCTGAGAAGCTCACCTGGGGTCCTGTCACCCCTCAGCCCGGAGCCCAGGAACCCGGGACACAGGGAACGCCTGCTTGGTTCCCAACACATATGCTCCGTTCTGTGGTTTAAACTCCGCTCTCCTTTCTTCTGACCCCGAGGAACCTGACCAGCTGGACGGCACAGATTCCGGGCATATTTTGGGGGGAGGGCGGTGTACCTTTCCAGAGAGCGTGGGGTTTCATGACCTCTCATTGTACCTGAAGCGTCAGGGCTGAAAATAGCGGCGATGCTATTTGTTCACAGATCTGGGGGAAATTTAAACAAGACCGCGGGGCGCCTGGTCTCTGTCTTGGGGAACACCCGAGGTGCTGTCCCTGTCCCCGGGTCAGGTGACTCAGAAGTCAGAGGCAGGGTGGTGGACGATGGCCTGGCATGGGGCAAACGTCTGGCTGGTTGCTCAGCTCTCCACGGGGTCCGGGCATCCTTCGCCACGTGCCCTCTCTGTCAGGATTCAGGGCACACGTTTTGTGGTAGCTCTGGTCTCCCAAGAGGGCAAAAGCAGGATCCACCGAGCTTCCTTAAGGCATCCGCTGGGAGCTGGTACAGGGTCCCCCGTCCCTTCCTGTTGCTTGAAGCGGAGGCACCTTGCACGCAGGGAGGACTCAGGCACGGAAGCCACGGCCCACTGCAGAGCTGTGCTGGCCACTGGCAGGTACTCTGCCGGCCTGGCCTTTCCAGGTGGTCGATTCTTCAGCGGGCGGAGGGCTGGGCCCCCCTCAGCACCCTTCCTGTGGGCTCCTGGCTCCCAGACCAGCTTCCCCTCCAGCCACCTTATCCAGAAAGGGCGAAGGGAACCGCAGGTGCCCTGGGCCCTCCAAGCGGGCCTGTGACCCCCAACTCCTCCCTCACCAAGAGCTTTCCTTTGGGTCAGTTGGAGGGGAATGTAGAGACATGGGCCACACTCTCATTTTACAGATGAGAAAACAGTCTAATCTGGGTTTTTAGTCTGATAAGAAATGAGCGAATTAGGTTTGAGAGCGCAGGACTCTCTTTCTTAATTGAAAAATTAGGAAATAGGGCAAGAATAGAGATGCAGACGGAGAGAAGGGACTTGTGGCCACGGGGGGGAAGGGGAAGGCGGGACACGTCAACATGCACACGGCCGTGTGGGGAACAGGTAGCCAGCGGGAGCTGCTGTGTGGCACCGAGAGCTTGGCTCTGGGCTCTGTGATGACCCAGAGGGCTGGAATGCGGGCAGTGACGGGTCCAAGAGGGAGGGGCATTGGTGTACTTTTAACCGCTTCCCGTTGGTGTGCAGCAGAAACCAACGCCGTTGTAAACCAATTTTACTCCAATAATAAATTAATTAAATCGGCCAAAAAGAAAAATCGGGAAACAAATTTTCTTTTCAAATATTCATTCCCTGGCCAGTTTCTCTGGACGCATCTAACCTGTCAAGTGAGTGATACCCATGTGGTCTTCCAATGGCCACCTTCGCCCAGACGTAGCTGGACCAGACCTGATCCTCTCTCACACCCTTCGCTGGACCGCAGGAGTGAGTTCACCCGGGGCACCAACTGTGTGCGAACAGAACTCAGTCTCAGTGGGATGAACCATCTGCTTGGAGGAGCTGGTCCCTGCCGCCTCTCAAGTGGACATTTGGGAACACTTCCGCGTTTGATAAGCGTGCACACGAACGGCGGGGTGACTCTGGGTTCTCCCCTCGGCCTGTTTTCCGTCTGTGCATTTCTTGATCTCACCCCCTTTTTCCAGACTCACTTCCCCTTTGCCTCTTCTCTCTCTTCTGCCCAGAGGAAGCCACCGAGGACACGTCACTCTTTCCCCTGACTTTGCCTGTGTTCAGGTCACTCCTTCCACCTCGTGACACTGTGGGGCAGCCAGAGGTCGCCCTGGCAAGGAGTCCTTCATCCGGCCCCATCCGGCCGGTGCCGTCCCCACCCCTCTGATCTCGGGAGGCTTGGAGACGTCCGGGGGCTCTGTGCTCTGCTCTGGCTTGGGTGGTTAGATGTACTAACGGGCTTCCCAGGCGGCTCACCCACCTTCCAGTACAGGAGATGTGGGTTGGATCCCTGGGTGGGGAAGACCCTCTGAAGAAGGAAATAGCAACCCACTCCAGTATTCTTTCCTGGAGAATCCCATGGACAGAGGAGCCTGGCGGACTGCAGTCCATGGAGTCACACAGAGTCAGACACTGGAGTCACACAGTGTAGTCTACGCTGCAAGCCCCCTGCAGACAGAGACTGTGAGCACCCAGCCCCTTCTCTCCCGGAGCCACCCAGCGCCGCGCCGTGCAGAGGGAGATATTCTCTGTTTGTGTGGATATGTGTCCTTGTGCATAAAGAGTGACTGTGCTTACCTTTCCAGAACTGCGTCTGTGTTACAAAAGCGTTCCCAAGGGCACCACTCACTCCAAGAATTTGGAAATAGGGAAATAAAATTTTTGTGTTTTATTTTTAATGTTTTAAGTTTGTATTTCATGCCGGGGGACCGTTGATTTACACTGTTGTATTAGTTTCAGGTGGACAGCCGACTGGTTTCACGTCACATACACGTATCCACTCTTCTCAGACTCTTTTTCTGTACAGGTCATCACAGAGCAGAGCTCGCTGCGCTGTTGAGTAGATCCGTACTGTCTGTTTTACTTACAGCAGTGTGTCTGTGCTGACCCTGCACCCCAATCTACCCCCTTCCCCACACTCCCCCGGGGCAGCCACAGGCTTGCTTTCAGAGTCTGTGAGTCTGTTTCTGTTTTGTAAATAAGTCCTTTTAGAGTCCACATATGAGTGATATTGTATGATATTTGTTTGTCTGACTCGTTTCTGTTAGTGTGACCGTCTCTGGGTCCATCCATGTTGCTGCAAATGGCAGTATTCCATTCTTTTTATGACTGAGTAAAATTCCACTGTAGATACAGACCACGCCTTCTTTACCCACTTATCTGGCAATCGACGTTTCGGCTGTTTCCAATTTTGGCTATTGCAAGCAGTGTTGCTATGAACATCGGGGTGCATGTGTCTTTTTGAATTACAGTTTTCTTTGAAGATATGCCCAGGAGTGGGATTGCCTACAGTCATATCGCCCTGAATATGCCCAATCTCCTTGATCTTGGAAGCTACGCAGGGTCAGGGCTGGTTAGTCCGGGGAAGGGGTGAAATAAGGTTTCTCATTGCCGAGTTGCCGGATACAGCAAAGAAAAGAGGATGCCCAGTTTATTGGAATTTCACATCAACAAATGCTGTTTTGGTCTAAGTATGCTCCATACAATATTTGGGACATACACATGAGAAACCGTCCGCTGTTGATCTGAAATGTAAATGTGACTGAGAACTCTGTCTTGTATCTGGCAGCCCAGCCTGGAGAGTTAAAGTACAACACTAACACATGCAGATTGGAGCGAAGTCAAGGTCACCGTAGGGAGTCAGCGTGGGTCCTCCAGCAAGACCTGGCTGTAACTGGAGACTGTAAAAAAAGCACACGGACATCAACACTTCAAACCTCTTGTAACACAAAGGGGACTGGTCAGTGACGGAAAGTGCACAGTCAAAGTGACAAGCTTCGGTCACTCCAAGTTTGTCCAAGAAAATCAACTTGGAGGTCAGGAGCAGCTCTGATCCCTCGCGTCTCTGGGGGGCCAGGGGTCATTGGAGGTCACCTGACAGATGCCCCTGGCTTTCCAAGAAGAACTGTTGTGATTTGTGTCTCCGGGGAGCGAATGTGCTGAGCCGGGCGGCGCTACCCCTCCGAGGGTGGCACTGAGTGACCCTGGGGTTTCTTCCTCCCCCTCCTCTCTGTGAACTTGACCCTGGCCCATCCCCCTCGTGCCGGGTCAGCCCAGTGGGGCAGCCAGGGGCACTGAAGGAGTGCTTCCTCTGTGCTGTGTAACCCGAACAGGGGGCCTCCCTCCAGCCTCAGTGAAGTTGCTCAGTCGTATCTGACTCTGCGACCCCATGGACTGTAGCCTACCAGGCTCCTCCATCCATGGAATTTTCCAGGCAAGAGTACTGGAGCGGATTGCTGTTTCCTACTCCAGGGGATCTTCCTGACCCAGGGATCGAACCCAGGTCTCCCGCATTGCAGGCAGATGCTTTACCGCCTGAGCTACCAGAGAAAGCCTCAGCCTCAGGGACAAGGAAACAGAGAGCTTTCCTAATCCCCTGTAAGGGGCGTGGCTGGGACTCAAGCCTGTGGATTCTGCCTATAGAAATTCACTATTAGCATTTCCGCCAACATCTTTTTAAAACAAAAATTTTTAATACTGATTTTTAAAGCCCATTCCATTTACAATATCACAAAATAACTGGCTGGATTCCTCTGTTGTACAACACATCCTTGTAGCCTGTCTCACACCCAGTAGGCTGCACCCCATGCTCCCCCTTACTTTGCTCCTCTCGACCCCACTGGCCACCTCTAGTTTGTTTACATCCGTGACTCTGCCTCTTTTTTGTCAAAAGTCTTTTAAAAACACATGCACACCCGTGTTTTTATGTAAGTTTGTTTAGTCACTCATTCTTGTCTGACTCTGCAACCCCATGGTCCCTCTGTCCATAGGATTCTCCAGGCCAGAATACTGGAGTGGGTTGCTATTCCTTCTCCAAGGGATCTTCCCAACTCAGGGATCGAACTGGCATCTTGAATATTGGCAAGTGGATTCTTTACCACTGAGCCACCTGGGAAACCCTTTTGTATAAATAGGCTCAAGTTACACACACACACATGCACGCACACACACACACAGAGTTTTGAAACTTTAAAAGAAAATCCAGCCGGATCTTGGGGTGTCCTTCTCTGTCTGTTCTCTTAATGGCCCGGCCACAGAATCTGGAAGAGAAAAGCCTCCTATATGATCCAACACCTTGACAATTCAGAAAACAAGCTCAGGAAGACTCCAGAAAAGAAATCCAAATATTTAGGAGGCAGAAATATTTGCCCTTGAAAGAAAGGAATGCCACACGCCCTCTCCCACCCAGGCCCAACCGTCAAAGGCTGTTCCTCTCGAGGCCCCTTTACGGAGAAGTCCCCGTGAAGTCGGCTTTTGTCCCATGTGTGTTTACAAGTGGACTGAAGTCACGTGAATTGCCATTTGTGATGACTGTCAGGTGACCGGGCCGGATCCTGAATCAACAGAGGTGTGTGTTTAAGAGGGGAGGCTCCGAGCAGGTGCAAATGCCGGAGGAGCAAGCTCAGGGCAGTCAGAGCGGAGACGCCGGCGAGCTGTGCTCACCTGCAGTTTCCAAAGCCCATTCCTGTTGGGACTGTCCACTCACCCTCCTGGATGAAAAGGATTTCAGGTCACCGCTGTCTTCTCATGAGGACGCACATATCCTCACAGCAGTCTTACGAAGGACTTGAGCCTTAAACACCCAGTGACTCACGTCAACAGGCTGTGTGTCAGACAGTTCCCACAATTAGAACCTGTGACCCACACGTCCGCCCATGAGGCCGCATCATGGGACTGTCCACTCACCCTCCTGGATGAAAAGGATTTCAGGTCACCGCTGTCTTCTCATGAGGATGCACATATCCTCACAGCAGTCTTACGAAGGACTTGAGCCTTAAACACCCAGTGACTCACGTCAACAGGCTGTGTGTCAGACAGTTCCCACAATTAGAACCTGTGACCCACACGTCCGCCCACGAGGCCGCATCACAAGGGCTTGTCGTGAGCGTGGGTTTTTCTTAGCAAAAACTGACCTGTTGAAATGTCAGGGCTTTGGGCTTTGGGGTCTTGTGGGACTGTTCTTGCTAGAGCCAACTTCTTTGGATTCTATACGGTTCATTGAAAGGGGTATTTTCCAAGTCTGTTAAGATATATTTATACATATATATGTGGCTCCCCAGGTGGTGCAGGGGTAAAGAATCCTCCTGCCAATGCAGGAGACGCAAGAGACAAAGGTTTGTTCCCTGGATGGAAAAGCTCCCCTGGAGTAGGAAATGGCAATTTGCTCCAGTGTTCTCGCCTGGAAAATTCCATGGGCAGAGGAGCCTGGCAGGCTACAGTCTATGGGGTCGAAGAGAGTCTCAGACACAACTGGGTGCGGGACAGCAGCACCGTGCTGTTTATTGCCTTATCTTTGCCTGCTGGGCCCCGGTTGCGGTGTGGGCGTTCTCTCGTTGTGGCGAGTGGGGGCTCCTCTCCAGCTGGGCCGTGGTGGCCTCTCTTGTTACTGGACGCAGGCTCTAGGGGGCAGGGCTTGTGGGGTCTTCCCAGACCAGGGATCAAACCTGGGTCTCCGGCACTGGCCAGCAGACTCTTTACCACTGAGCCACCAGGGAGGTCCCCTTCCGCGTCCTCATTCACCTCCTCTGCAGCCCTATGGAGCAGAGGTTCTTATGGTCCCATTTTGTGGATGACGACACTGAGGTTCAGGGAGGCAGAGCATCTCTCCTGAGACGCGTGGTGGTGTTGAGGGGGTGTCTCACCCGAAGCCAAGTTTCCTGACACGGACTCCAGGTTCTCCCTCCTGCGGTCTGAGCCTCCAGGCTACTGTGGATGAGGTCGGTGGCATCCTCGTGGTCAGTACAGAGTTCCTGCCGGACACAGCCAAGGTCGAGGTCGTGACCTCATTCCCCACGGCCCCAGTGCCTGCAGGGCTGACCGGAGCCAGTGCGGCCTGGAGAGGTGACCCAGAAAAGCCAGGGGGAAATTCAGAAGCAGAGGCAGCTCCGGGGTGTCAGATGCGGGCGACAGACCGACACACGAGCCTGCTCTGTTGTGACTTTGTGCTTTGGGGACGTTTTGTCCCCCAACCCAGACCGCCTGCGTGGGCCAGACCCACTCCTCCAGGACTCAGCCCAAAACACTGCCCCCACCGTGGAAATATCGGTTTTGACTAAAATATAATAGTCTCATGATTTTTTTAAAAAACTACATACAATAACAAGTTTTTAAACTTGTTTTTATACACACGTGTAAAATGGGTAAGTAAATACTACTTAACACTAGTAACGTACTTATTTTTGTACTCAGATTATATATATAAAACATGCCATTTTGTATATAGAAATGTCAAACATCAAAATGGTATTGTACAACCTACAGGGTTTGTATCTCATTTTCACTTACTTTATAATGGATATATCTGATATCAAAAGTATGGATTTACATAAAATATTTCTGAAAATGAACAGCTTAAAAATATAAAACTAGTAAATGCTCCTTGCAAAAAAATGTAAACAGTACAAAAATATTTTAAAATAGCGCTGACCGCCTTCCTTCTGGAGAAACATTATTAACCTTCTGGCAAATACTTTTTCACGTGTATACACCTATGTTTTTATTTGAAAAAACTCAAGTTATATATACGGTTTTGAAAAGGTAAAAAAGAAATTCAGGTGGATCTTGGCAACATCTTTCCATGTGGATAGCTGAGATCAATCTTTTTAAAGACTGCATATTCTCCTGTGAGATTATATATAACTTGCTTTACTTCCCTGAAACGCTAATGACGAGCGCTTTTTTTCAGGGTTTTCAAATGATAAATGATGCTGTGAAGAACATCCTTGGAGGCAGAGCAGTCTCTGGAAAGAGAGCCATGGATTGCTAAGTCAGCCTGTACGTTCTCTTTGAAAACGCGCAGCATGAAAAAGTCTGGCTGCTCAGCCAGCGTTCCCGGTTGCTTCCCGGCGGGATCGGGACCGCTTCTGTTCCTTCGCCTGCCCTGCCGGCCCTTTCACGTTTCTGTTAGAAGCATGTCTCACGGGTGTCTACTGTGACTCGGACTCCGGGAGAAATGCATTCTTAGGCCCAACAAGAAATGAGTGCTTTCTAACGCTCAGGTGCCGCCCTGACGGTTCCCTCCTCCCTGTTTGCCCCACGCCACCTCTGCCCTGCAGCAGCGTCTGCACACCGTCCTCCCCTGTCCCTACGCTAACCCGGCGGCCCCCGGGCTTCAGGGGAGGGTGCTGTCCGGCGTGGAGAGCGGGCAGGGCTCGAGGGCCAGGGCGGCCCCCGAGACGGCGCCTCCGTGAACACAGGCTGGGGTCGTCAGGAGCCGACTGGATTCCAGCTCCTGCGAGAAGCCCGAGGCCGCACCCGGGCAGAGAGGCTCCGCCTGCTCAGGTGGTCGGAACCGCGCCCCGCGTTTCCTCCGCCTCCGGGCAGGCGGCCTTGATGACCTGGCTGGAGAGAGGCTGGCGGCTTCTGGGCGGGGGGCACAGCGGTGTCGTCGGCGTTTCCACCGAGGTCACTGGTCTGGTGGGCTGCTGGCTGTTCCGTCTGTGCTGGGACGCTTCCTCTTTTATTTGCGTCTCATCCACGCCCACCCCCGGCCCCGCCGCCCGCCCGCCTTCGTGGAGGCTGAAAAAGGGGAAACTGACTTTCAGATGCAGCTCCGGCGCAGAGACGGCGCCCGAGATTTCAGGAGAGGGTGGGGCGGGCGCGGGGCGGGGGCCACGGCGCCCTCCAGCGGCCCGAGGTCGCGCATCCCCACTCACTTCCCCAGCTCCCGCCCGAGGGGTCCTCGATGCCCCCACAGGCGATCCTGGGGACCCGACTCCTGTGTTTCAGGAGTGACATTCTTAAAGTCAAAACCAGAGTCTGCTCTTCCTCATTTCCCTGGGTTTGTTCATTTGCAAGACAGACACACACGTGTGTCTGTATACATGTGCAGGCGCGCAGACACACACACACACACACACACACACACACACACGCAGACTGTGGCAGCTTTGGGAAACAGTCTGAGGCTCGGAAAATAACTCGCCTGACAAGACATCAAGAGCTGCAGAAAGAGGCTGCAGCACGCAGGCCGGGGAGGCCAGCTGCTCTGCAGCGCGCAGCGGGGCTGGCGATAAGCATCAGCTTGCTCCCGTCAGTTGAATCAGAACTGTAACAGTTTGTTTGTTCCGGGAAACAGTAACTGAAGTCACAAATCATAAATAATGAAAGCTAGAAAAATCCCCTTTTAACCTAATGGACTCAAAGATGTCTTGCTTTGCATTTCTGCTAATGTCTTTGCTGCCTTGGCACCGCCGGTGCTGGTCCATTACAGACGAACTGAGCCTGGGTTTGCCAACAGGATGGGGTCCAGAAAGTGATGTATAAACTGGGTGTTTGGGACGCAGGATGTGTTTCCCTAGCAACTGTCCTTCCCAGTGTGCCTGGGTTCTCAGCTCCACCGCGCACATGGCCCCAGCCCCCACTGAACCCGGGCTCTGGGTCTTGGAGCACAGGGTATCTGAACTACAAGAGGGAGCAAACAAGTCAGCTCCTCCCTCCCCATGGAGCCCTGGCTCTGAGCACACTGGAAACACAGGTTAACTTCCTTTTCTGTCTTCCCTTCCAGTAATCAGGTAGAGATGTGAGAGCTGGACCATAAAGGCTGAGGGTCGAAGAACTGATGCTTTTGAACTCTGGTTTTGGAGAAGACTCTTGAGAGTCCCTCGGACTGCAAGGAGATCCAGCCAGTCTGTCCTAAAGGAAATCAACCCTGAATGTTCATTAGAAGGACTGATGTAGAAGCTGAAACTCCAGTACTTTGGCCACCTGATGTGAAGAGCGACTGATTAGAAAAGACTCTGATGCTGGGAAAGATTGAGGACAGGAGAAGGGGACGACAGAGGATGAGATGGTTGGATGGCATCACCGCCTCCATGGACATGAGTTTGAGCAAGTTCCAGGAGGTGGTGATGGACAGAGGAGCCTGGCGTGCTGCAGTCCACGGGGTCACAAAGAGTCGGACATGACTGAGCGACGGAACAATACCACCTCCCTTGAGGAATCTAGGCCTCAGTGCCCTAGACCCCTGGATCAGAGCACGCTCCAGATCTGACTTATCTGCTCTGGGCTGCTCTCCTGCTGAGGGACTCTGTAACCTCAAGCTACCCACCTTTCCCCGCCCCCTGACCCAACTTCCATTTCCTCAGTGATTGGTAAGCAGAGAGAGCTGGAAGCAAAGCAAACTGAGCAGGGCGTGCTTACCAGCAGCTGAATGGCGGAAACTCTAACCCCCTCGCTGCATTCTCGTGTTAGAATGAGCTGGTTGTGATAGCCGTCGTGGGCGGTAAGGTAGAGGAGTGACATTTGGGGTTAAGGATTCAGAATCCTCACGCTGATGGGCCTCTTGTAACTGACTGACCCTGGCAGTCGTTAGGAAATGACCCTTCCTTGGGAAGAACACGGTTGTCGCAGGTTCAAACACCGGGGGATCTCCCCTCAGTGAATCAGCTGGTTCTCTGCCAGTTCACATCCGTGAAACCTCAGTGAATAAGCCGCTTTTATGCATACGGAACCCTCAACCAGCTTTTGGTGCCTAAGATAACATCTCAACAGACAGCCAAGGACCACCAGCTGTTTGTGGAACATTCGAACATCAAAGCAAAAGACCCGAGTACAGGAAACAGCAGAACAAAACTTCAACAGTAGCCTAGTTAGTCTCTGTAGAGAGGTAAAAGGGGACCTTTTACCCCTGAAGGGAGAGAAGGTGCAAAATAAACAATCAGAACGAGAAAGGGCTTTGGGCTCTTGAAGAGTAGAATGTCTAAAAATACTTATTGAAAAGAAAGGACAGTTGATGAGAACGTCAGAAAATTGTACAGAAAGACAGATGGGAAAATAGGAAAGAAAAGAAAATGAGGGGATCCATCC
>SJYC01044275.1:0-31030 GCA_006408675.1 Madoqua kirkii | reverse complement strand
AACACCCCCCCCCCCCCCCCATCGTTAAACTGCAGAAAACCCGGTTAGGCAGCGCGGCGGGCTCCGCACGCTGACGTCCCGTTTCTCCTCTTGCCTCGCCCAGACCCCGCGGGGAGCAGCTGTGAGCCGGTCACACGGAGGGATGACCTCTTGAGGGGACGCCCTGTGAGCGGAAGAGACCTGTCAGTGTGAGTGTGGCTCCTGGTCGGCCCTGACGGCTTCCCCAGGGCGACACCACCTCAGTGGCCGAGATCCGTTATCAGCCCGCAGCCAAGTTACAGAAACGCAGGACTTAACACGAGTTGCACTTCCCTTTGGTCTGCAACGTCTTTGAGTCACGTGGGAAAGGATGTGTTTCACGTGGCTCTCTTGAGTCAGCTCCTAATAACATTACCCAAAGGGCGAGTAAATAGGGAATCGGGTCGTGTCTTAGGGTGACCACGAGCTTTTATGGTGGGAGCAGGTTCCCTAAGAGGTGGAGGAATGAATCTCATGATTGTCTTTCCACTCTTTCAGATACCCTCCCCAAGAAATTGACTTTTTTTTTTTTTAATTTGGCTGCCGCTGGGTTCTCGTTACATCACATAATATCTTCCTTTCGACCTGTGAGATCTTTCATTGGGCCTCATAGACTGTCTAGTTGTGGCTCACAGGCTTAGTTGCTCCGAGGCATGTGGGATCTTGTGCTTGGCTCGGCATGGAACCTGCATCTCCTGCCTTGCAAGTCAGATTCTCAACCACTGGCCCACCAGGGAAGTCCCCCTAAGAAACTGATTAGAAACGGTGGAAGCAGGCAGTCCTCTGATGATGACACTCAGGCATTAGCAATCAGTCACTCCATTCTCGGGGGAAATAAGTGACGTCTGTAAAGACCCCAGTTTGGATATGCATGTTCCGTGTGACCACGTGTGTCCTTCTGGCAGATGCAAACAGTGCGGCACTCTGAACACACCCTGAAGACGGCCCTCATCTCAAAGAACCCAGAGCTTGTGAAGCAGTATGAGCAGCTGGACCCCAGGGAGCAGCGCTTGCTGAACGAGGCCTTCCGGCCAGGCAGCGATCTCTTTGGACCCATTACTTTGCATTCACCATCGGACTGGATAATCTCCCATCCTGAGGCTCCCCAAGACTTTGAAGAGTTTTTCAGTGATCTTCACAGAAAGAGCCCTTCTCCAGGGAAGCAGACTATTTACATACAGTGATTGGTGCGTCTCGCCAATACGCTGCGTTTGGTTTGGTTTTGTAATGGTGCTGTTGCTGTGGACAGTTTGCCTTGTCCATCTCATTCAAGAGGGCAGTGTTTATAGTCATTTTTGGCATTCGTTCCCACAGTGGAAGTTTGGTAACCAAACTGCCTTGAAAGAGGAGGTTTTGTTTTCTTAAGCAAGATTTTATGTATTTATTGGCGGTGCTGGTTCTTGGTCGCTGCTCATTGGCGTTCTCTGGCTGGGTCAGGCAGGGCCTACTCTAGCTGAGGCGCCTGCGTTTCTCATTGTGGCGCCTGCTGGAGAACACAGGCTCTAGGGCATGCGAGCCTCGGTAGTTGCAACACGTGGGCTGGGTGGTCTCTGCTCCCGAGCTATCAAGCACGGGCCCAGGAGTTGTGGCATATGGGCCTAGTTGCTTCCAGGCCTGAGGCGTCTTCCCAGACCAGTGATCCAGCCTGTGTCTCCTGCGTTGGCAGGCGGGTTCCATACCATTGAGCCACCAGGGAGTCAGGTTTTCTCTCTAATCTGTGTTCACCTTAGTGAACGGTAACTATGTATTGAAAATTTAGAGTTGGTTTGTTCCTAAATCCGCATTTCTAACTGTAGACTGAGGTAAAGACTGTTCTGATCATCTCAAAATCTCTCTTTAAATTTTCTTCTGTATCTGTCATAGGATTGCTGGGAAACACCAGAAGTATCAGTGAAGAGTATTTGAAATGGCTCAAGGGCTACTGTGAAGCCTTCTTCTACGGGTTGACAGTCAAACTCCTAGATCCGATTCCTGTCTCTGCAACCAGGTGTTCCTTTAGAGTCAACGGTAGCACACGGAACCTTCAGATTCATGCAGGTGAACTGGGCAGCCTTACAGCTTGAATTGAGTAAAGTTTATAGGTATATGTACACACACATAAATATATCTTAAACATACTTTTTTTTTTTAATAGGGCAGATCCTGATGTTCTTGAAAAAGAAGAAACCGGAAGATGCCTTTTGTGTTGTGGGAATAACGATGATCATCTTTACCCAAGAGACTCCTGGAATTTTGTCTTTGGACAGGCCTCTTTGACAGAGGGTATTCCTTTTTGGCATTGTTGGTAGAAAGTTGCTCAGCTTGAGACTCTTTGTGAAGATTTTGAAAGAGAGAAAAAATTCCAACCAATTACAGATTTTTTCCCCCTTCCAGTTACAGTTCAGAGGTGAAGGCCTTGTAGTCTTTCTGGCGCAGCACCCTGCCATAGTGGGAAGGATGCTCTGGATAGGCCCTGATGATCTGGGCCCGGTCCCCTCCGCCCAGCTCTGCCGTTACTGCCTGCACCACCTTGGAGCTAATAATACCTGTTTCACTGTGTTGTTTTGAGATAATTTACATAAAAGTGCTGATCCATAGAAAGTGTGTACTTATGGTTGGCACATACGTAGACATTCAGTGCAACAGATGGCGAATGTAGGTAGTGCAGTGACAAGGTGAATTAAATAAGGATATTTGAAGCGGCATTAATGGAAGCAGAAATGCCGCTGACTATTCAGCCCTTTCCGCAGTTGTCTCCTTGGATGAGGGCGCCGTGCACTGGTTTCTGAGTGTGCGCGTCACGCCCTGTGTCTCAGGGCAGGCGCTTGCTATTCACGGTCAGTTTCAGTCTTTGATCTGAAATAAGTTTAGCTGTGACTCACGGGGAACCCTGCACTTTAACACTGGGGAGGAAGAGGCTCTATAAGGAAGTCATCTTTTTGCCTGTTTGGGTTTTTTTTTTCTTTACCTTCTCTCCACTTCTCCCACCCTTCCATTTCTGCTCTTATTTTTCTGCCTACATCCCTCAGGATCTAAGACAGGTTTGAAACGGAGAAGTCCACTGAGCTGAGGGGCATGGTTGCCCGCTGGCGTCCTGGGGGCAGGAGCAGATAGCAGGGGCTGGGCTGTGGGAGCTCAGGGTTCACAGACAGACTGTCAGTCTGGAGTGTGTGAGCCCCAGGGTGGCAGTGATGTTCTTGAAAAAGAAGAAACCGGAAGATGCCTTTTGTGTTGTGGGAATAACGATGATCGATCTTTACCCAAGAGACTCCTGGAATTTTGTCTTTGGACAGGCCTCTTTGACAGAGGGTATTCCTTTTTGGCATTGTTGGTAGAAAGTTGCTCAGCTTGAGACTCTTTGTGAAGATTTTGAAAGAGAGAAAAAATTCCAACCAATTACAGATTTTTTCCCCCTTCCAGTTACAGTTCAGAGGTGAAGGCCTTGTAGTCTTTCTGGCGCAGCACCCTGCCATAGTGGGAAGGATGCTCTGGATAGGCCCTGATGATCTGGGCCCGGTCCCCTCCGCCCAGCTCTGCCGTTACTGCCTGCACCACCTTGGAGCTAATAATACCTGTTTCACTGTGTTGTTTTGAGATAATTTACATAAAAGTGCTGATCCATAGAAAGTGTGTACTTATGGTTGGCACATACGTAGACATTCAGTGCAACAGATGGCGAATGTAGGTAGTGCAGTGACAAGGTGAATTAAATAAGGATATTTGAAGCGGCATTAATGGAAGCAGAAATGCCGCTGACTGTTCAGCCCTTTCCGCAGTTGTCTCCTTGGATGAGGGCGCCGTGCACTGGTTTCTGAGTGTGCGCGTCACGCCCTGTGTCTCAGGGCAGGCGCTTGCTATTCACGGTCAGTTTCAGTCTTTGATCTGAAATAAGTTTAGCTGTGACTCACGGGGAACCCTGCACTTTAACACTGGGGAGGAAGAGGCTCTATAAGGAAGTCATCTTTTTGCCTGTTTGGGTTTTTTTTTTCTTTACCTTCTCTCCACTTCTCCCACCCTTCCATTTCTGCTCTTATTTTTCTGCCTACATCCCTCAGGATCTAAGACAGGTTTGAAACGGAGAAGTCCACTGAGCTGAGGGGCATGGTTGCCCGCTGGCGTCCTGGGGGCAGGAGCAGATAGCAGGGGCTGGGCTGTGGGAGCTCAGGGTTCACAGACAGACTGTCAGTCTGGAGTGTGTGAGCCCCAGGGTGGCAGGGTGGGGAGCTCTCGCTACCAAGGGCTTCTCCCTGTCAGATCCCCCTCTTCCCCATTCATCGGATCTGGGGCCCAGGGTGCTGTGGGGCCTCTTTTTCTACCCTTCCTTCACTCTCGTTCTCCGTTTGTAGTCTTTATAGTCCGTCAGCCCTACGCCCACTAAGCCACGGGGCTTCCCAGGTGACACTAGCAGTAAAGAATCCCCCTGCCAGCGCAGGAGACACAAGAGATGCAGGTTAGATCCCTGGGTTGGAAGATCCCCTGGAGGAGGAAATGGCCAGCCACTCCAGTTTTCTTGCCTGAACAATCCCATGGACAGAGGAGCCTGGTAGGCTGCAGTCTGCAGGGCTGCAAAGAGTTGGACACGACTGAGCCCAAGCGAGTACCCACCCTTGCCAGCCTGCCAGCCCGCCGTGACCCGCTCGTGCTCTCTGAGGCCTGGGTCAGTGCTGTCCTGCTGATGTTTTTTGTACGAGCCTTCTATCAGAAAACAAAGAGTGAACCAAAAAGTTGTATGAAACAAATCCTTTATTATTAACCTGAGAGAAACAGAACCATTAAAAATTTCTAAACCATGTTTATCTAGATCCTGTTAACCAGCTTATGCATTTGAGGAGGTCAGGAAGCATTCTCCCCCAGTGTTTCTGCTGCTTTTTTTTTCCCCAATAAGTTTCTTAAATTTTGCATAACACGAGAGAAGATGTAATGAGGGAGCAGGGTGGGTGTGCCCTGTGGTGAGGGGGTCTCCTTACTGCAGGTGATTTTGTTCTCAGCAAGATTATAAAGATTGGTACTCAAATAATATATTTGTAGGATTATTAGGAAAAAAAATTCTTGCTCAAGGTATTATGGGCTTCCCTGGTGGCTCAGTTGGTTAAGAATCTGCCTGCAATGCAGGCAGACCTGGGTTGGATCCCTAGGTTGGGCAGGTCCCCTGGAGAAGGAGCGGCTCCCCACTCCAGTGTTCTGGCCTAGAGAATTCCATGGACTGTCTGTGGGGTCACAAAGAGTCAGGCAGGACTAGCAACTTTTACTTTGAAAGGTATTGTGGTGAAGGCACCAGCTTTTGTTTGGACAAAGGACGTAACTTGAGAGTGAGTAGGTTTAGTTTTTTCTTAACTTCTAGAACGTCCTTTTCTCTATATTTCAAATACAGAGGTGGGGTGAGGCGCATGCTTTTTGGATCAAATTTAAGTTTGACAGACTTACTATGAATTCATTTCCTTAACAAAAAAAGTTCCTTATTTCAAACTAGCAACTGAAAGAGAAGCAGAAGCCTCCATGAAAGAGACTGTGTAGCCCGGCTGGACTGTAAAGCAGTCAGCCCCTGGAGCGTGAGGCGTGGGTGTCTGCTCCCCGCGTACAGAGACGGCTGGAACTAACTGTCACGGGAAGTCAGTTACAGGCGTGTTTGTTCTGGTCACTGGCGCCAGCCGTAGAGAGAGCTGTGCTGCTTACAGATGGGAGGACGGGGGAGGTTCTTCAGTCTGAAACTGGGGTGCAAGCGTGGTCTCCAAGGTGTTGGGGGACAGCAGAAGCAAGAGGGAAGGACAGGCGCCTTAGGGATGTGCCTGCCCAGAGACCCATTTCCTGCAGTTTTCCAGGGAGAGCGTGAGCGCCTGTGGTCCTGACACCCTGCTGCTCCTTTTGGAATACTTGATGGAGGTGATTGAAGAAAATTGGTGGTTTTTTTTTGTTTTTTTTTTTTTTTTTGCTGCCCCACGAGGCTTGCAGGATCTTAGTTCCTCAAGCAGAGATTGAACCCAGGTTCTTAGCAGTGAAAGTGCAGATTCTAAACCACTGGACTGGCAAGGAATTCCTGAGAAAATAACTTATTTTATGGGGAAAAAGAAAACAGACTCTCTGGAACTTTCCTTTTCTGAAGAATTTGACCTCAAGACCTCTGAGTTGTACAGAGCAGAGCAGGTTGGATGGCAGAAGACTCTCAGGAACCTGGGGCAGAAGTTCCGCTTGCTGGACAGACCTCCCTGAGCCCGGGGGGCTGTGGGCATGCCCTGGCCGGGGCCCAGGCGGGCCCTTAACTGTGGTTCCCCCAGAGGAGGGACCTTCCCCTCACCCTGTGCTGGCCTGTTGTTTCCCCAGGTGTGGGGATCTTCAGCTTCGCCAGGTATGGCACGGACTTCTACAGCTCACACTACAAAGGCAAAGTGAAGAGGCTGGAGAGGAAGGCTTCGAGCGACTACTCGGTGTTCGATGACTATTGCCTTCCCGAGGCCACCAGCGTGCTGCTGCTCCGCTCCTGTAAGGTGCGTGGCTCGAGCGGCGCCGGCAGCGGCTCCTGAGAGATCGGAGTCTTTTGCGTTATGTACCCCAGTCCTGAAGACCACTTTGTCAGTGACTTGGTGCCGTTTATACACTTGGTGGATATCGCTTGACTGAAATTATCAATAACAGTTTAAATGGGGACACTCTCATAGTGACATGTACAGCACCTGGGCCTGGTTTTTGTCCTATAACACACAGCCTTGGCTGTGCCCGCCTCCTTGCTGCTGCTGCTGCTGCTGCTGAGTCGCTCAGTCGTGTCCAACTCTGTGTGACCCCATAGACGGCAGCCCACCAGGCTCCCCCGTCCCTGGGATTCTCCAGGCAAGAATACTGGAGTGGGTTGCCATTTCCTTCTCCAGTGCATGAAAGTGAAAAGTGAAAGGGAAGTCGCTCAGGCGTGTCTGATTCTTAGTGGCCCCATGGACTGCAGCCCACCAGGCTCCTCCATCCATGGGATTTTCCAGGCAAGAGTACTGGAGTGGGGTGCCATCGCCTTCTCCAGCCCACCTCCTTACTATTAGCTGGAAGTTCATGGGCACCGAGTCAGGCTGTCCCACTGCCAGGCCCCAAGCCTGTGGGACCCCACACCCTGGTTTCCCTTCCTGGAGAACAGGCCTCCCCCTGGGCCTATGCTGGCCCCCTTCCTCAAGACTTCCCTCCCTGGGGCTTAGGGTCGCCTCCTGCAGCCTATGGTCCTGCTGCCTGTCCTGACACCTTCCCCGCCCCGCTCTGAAAAGCCTCTCTCCTCGTGTCTGTCTGCTTCATGGCCAGAGACACGGGCTTCTCCGCATTCTCCAGGGCTGTGTGTTGGGGTCGAGAACAACACCTGATGGAACAATGGTTTCTGAGTACAGCTGACCCTAAGCAGCATGGCTTTTAGCCTCGAGAGGCCATTCATGCAGGTGTCTCTCTGACTCTATAAGTACCACTACCCAGCATGGCCCAGGGAACCAAGGGTGCAGAAGGCTGCCTGTGAAGCTGGAGCAGAGTCTTGACCTTGCGGGTGTGGGGTGGGGCTCAGCTGTGCCTTCCCTGCCTTGACCACTTGTCATGCAGACTCAGCCCCTCCTCTCCCCGGCTGCCCCGGCATCTGGGGAATTTCAGCGGGTCCCCCTGTCTAGAATAGTGGTCTCCACCAGGGCGAGTTTGTCACCCAGGGCGTATTGGACAAGTCTGTAGACTTCTGGCTGGGGAGGGGTTGCTGCTAGCATCCAGAGGGTAGAGGCAGGGAGGCTGGTGCACAGGACCACCCCCTGACCCCCGGCCCTGCCAAAGAGTGATCTGTGGTATCGGTGGAAGGAGGTGGAGACCCTGCCTGGAGAGCAGCGGTGCACAGAGAGGGGGGCAGGAGACACGGCAGGTGGCGGCAGCGGAGCGGAGCGGGTTCCCGCAGACCTGCGTCGGGCGGGCTCGCCGTGCTGCTGCTGACGCGGGCGCCTTCCTGTGGCTGTCCTGCAGACTCTGACCCACGAGATCGGGCACATCTTTGGCCTCCGGCACTGTCAGTGGCTCGCCTGCCTGATGCAAGGCTCCAACCACCTGGAGGAAGCCGACCGGCGCCCGCTGGACCTCTGCCCCATCTGCCTGCGCAAGCTGCAGTGTGCCGTCGGCTTCCGGCTCGGAGACCGGTACAAAGTGAGTGGGGAAGTGGTTACTTACGGAGCAAGCGACCGTTTGCTATTAGACCCTTCTCTGGAGGTGATTTATCAGAGGAAGTAGTGCAGAGGTGAGCAGGATGCTGTGGTTTAAAAAAATGCAGAGAACTATCTTAACAGCTTTGACTCGCCTTATGCTTGGACCCCAGTGAGACCTGGTGAAGAGGTTTCTGCGTGTGCTGTTTGTGAAGGGCCAGAGCGCTTGCCTTTGCAGAGCAGAGTGAAACACTGAAGAGCAAAGTCCATGTTTAAAAACTAGAGCTGTGTGGGGGTGGCTTGTCTTTCCACATGCGGGGTAGCAGTGTGATATTCCTTAGGAGGAAGGGATGGTGTTGAGGAGGCAAGAATGTCCCTGTGTCCACAGGTGCCCACAAACATGCCAGTGTGTGCCGCATACTGCGTGGGTATGGCCACCCACACGGGTGGCTGCAGTCCTTGTCTGCACGTGTGCGTGCCTGCCAGCCCAGCGTGCACACTTCGCTTCAGGTGTGTACACACCCCCATGCGCACTGCGGCGCCTCCCGGAACCCTTGGCAAGTTGAGAAGAGAAAACAGTCGTCCTCCCGCCTTCAAACACCCGTGTCATTCCTCCTCATCTCCTGTCCCGTGCGCCCTGTGACTGTCCCGGGTGCGCACACTGATGAGCATGGTCTCCCCTTCACAACCAGCTCTGCCAGGCGGGACATCTTGGTGGGTGGCATCAGTCACCCGTGCAGACCACGCCATTCGGGATATCCGGTTTTTTTCGTGCCTGAGTCTGTTCTGTGATTTGTTCAAAGATGCATCTCTTCTCTGATTTCCAGGCGCTGGTCAAGTGGGTTGACGCCGAGTCCACCAACACTCCTAGAGTTACTCCAAAGCACAGTCGTGAGGAGCTGGCGACGCTGCCAAAACCCGTGGAGGCCTTTAAAGAGTGGAAGGAGTGGATCACCGGATGCCTGGCTGTTCTCCAGAAATGAGGGTCTTCAGTGGGAGTGATTCAGATAGACACGTGCACGGCATGCTCTCGTTTGGCTGGAGTACTTCATTGGAATAGACTGATTCTGTGTTGGGTCTGGGCAGTGGAGTGGAGGGTTTTTTTTTTCCTAACAGCACCTGAACTTTGAACTGTGGCTCATTTAGAATAAAAACTCAAAACTCTCTTCTCTTAGTCTGGTCTGCGGGAGCAAGCGCGTCATTTGTATTCTTCAAATATGTTTATGTCTCATGAGAGGCTGGGACCAGCAGAAGTCAGTAAGTACACAGATCCTGTGAAAATAGCCATCTCTGACCTAAGAAAGGGTTTCCGAGGAACATCATTTCTGGGGCTTGATTTCTGGCTCAGCTTTTAGAAAGAGGTTGCCCCCGTCTGCTGACCCGGCCACGTCACCCTCCGTTCACATTCCTTCTGTGCGTCTGCAGTCTCTTCCAGCCTTGGGCCCGCTATGCCTCTTTTTTTCCTTTGCTGATGGTTAGCTGATCCCTGAAAGAAGCAACAGCTCACTTCAGTTTTTAGCAGCTCGACATGGAAGCTCCTCCCAGGAGTATTTCCAGGCGGCATTGATGGTGCCGTCCTGCCCCGCTGTTGGTGCTTGTGGGGACGGCACTGTTCTCAGCTTTAACAGACAGAGTCCTTTGCCAGGGGTCTTGCAGATAGCGTGTCACGATTATTAGCCAGTCTGAGCTCATACTGCTTGCTGGCACGACAGGCTAGCAAATCGAGAGATGAGTTTTGGGGGCAAGGAGTAGTGACTTTCTTCAGAAAGCCAGCTAGACCAAGAAGATGGTGGACTCGTGCCCAGCAGAGTTAGAAATCAGGCCGTGTTTGTACTAAAAGGGAAGGGGCTGTGGGTGGTGGCTGCAACGTCTTGGTGTCCGAATCCTTTGCTCTGGTAGCTGTCTGCTTACGTCACGTCACCACCTTCTTACAAGCCTCCAACGCAACAGATGCTACTTTCTGTTGTGCAACTTTTCCTCTATGTGAATAGGAAAGTGTTACACCTTGAAAGGTCAGAGCCTTGAAAATGGGCTCTGCTGTGTTTCTGGCCACAGCCCCGCACTTGGGGGCAGGTGGGATCTGAGCTCCCTCTCCAGGGCTGGAGCCTGCGCCCCCTGCAGGGGGAGTGTGGTCTCCCACCGGACTGCTGAGAGGCCCCAGCATTCTTGGTAGCCACAGAGCACAGAGGTTAGAGGAAAGGAGACCGTGCCGACATGGACTCAGATTTCTTCCCTTTCACATCGTGGTGCTTGCCGTTGTGTGTGTTGCACTTCTTACAGCCTAGAGCAGGTGTTGGGTTTATTCCTGCGGGAATCTCCCACTCCTCTGTGTTAATGTCTACAGGAGTGAGGGGCAGCGTGGGGCCGGTCACCTTGCATCTGCCAGAAATGCTCACATCAGGCTGGGAACGTGGGCTGGATGTCCAGGTGAGGAGCAGATTAAAAACTTGAGACCAGACAGACTGCTGGATCCTGAAATCTAGAAGCTCGAGCAAATCTCGTGACCTGCATGCTGGCAGATGGACTTCCCACTTCTCATTTAACCTGGAGGGTGAAACTAAAGGTAATTTTTATTTTCTCCCTCTTATGCCTGAATCCTAGCACTGTTGTTATTTATGCAGCTCGATTTAAAGCACATTTTAGAACCAAATCAATGGCTTCGCCTCCAGGCTCCTGCTCGGTGAACCTCTAGTCATTTAGAAAACGGTGGCTTGTCACAAAAACTAGTCGGAGGGCAGAGACCAGGTCTTCTAAGAAACACTGCAAAGGGGACCCGGGCAGCATGGACTCTGATGGATCTGCTGTGAGTTTTCTTTCCTCCGAGTGCTTTAGGGCCTCTCCGTTCCCCTCAGTTTCCTTTCACTGCCCTGCAGGGTGGCACAGTGTTAGTCCGGTAGGTCAGCTTTAGTTGCAGACCTACAAGAACTCAGATTCGACTAAGTGTGTAAGGGGGCGGGCTTTCCGCGGCTTGGCGAAGACGTCAGCCTGTCTGCCCTGACTGCCCCGTGAGACCGGGGTCTCTTAGAGGCCTGCCCCTCCTGGCGCGGGCTGCAGTTCTGGCCCACTCTGCGATGGTCACTTGGGTGTCGTGTGTAAATGCATAGCGTTTACTTTTGGAACACTTCTTAGGGTTAAGTTAATATAATTTGTTTCTTGCAATTAAAGTTAAAACACTATGGATAAGTGTAGTTTTTAAAAATGATTCTCAGTGACAAAAACCTATGCAGTTTTTGCTCTTTCAACGCTAAGCCAGCAAGGTATTTGAGAGGAAAAAAAAGAGTAACTTTCCACCTTGTGAACACCATTCTAGAAAACAATCCGAGGCGTTCCCGGCGGCGACCAGGGACTCAGCAGGGTCCCTGGGGTCACGGGAAGGCTCGGGGTTCAAGTTCAGGCCGCGGGGACTCGACGCAGAGGCTGAGGAGCCGTCCCGACCCCGGCGCGCCCCCGAGATGCCCGCGCCGCGAGCGCGCGCCCCCGCATCCCGGCCCCGCGCCGGCCCGCGGCCCTCGCCTCCCCGCCCCCGCAGGAAGCGCCCGGCAGCTTCCGCCCAGGGCGCCCGGCCCGGCCCGTCGCGCGGCGGACCGGACCCGCCCCGGCGGCTCGGCGCGCAGCTGCGCGGGGCGCGCGGGGCCGCGAGAGCGTGCGGCCGCGGCCGGGCCCGTGTGCGCCACCCCGCCGGTCCTCGGTGCCCGGGGTGCGGCGCCGGCCCCGGAGCCGCAGCGCGTGCGGACGGAGGCGGGTGACACCGGCGCGGCGGCGTGGCTCCGGTCTCAGTCCACCCCGCAGTCAACAGGTGACCCGCGAGCTCCCCGAGGCAGCGGGCGCTCCGCGTGGGGGGGGACTAAGGCGGGCCTCGGGCAGGGCTGATGTTTACGGAGGTGTCCTCGGTCCTCGCGGTTCTGGGCGCTGCTCTTCGGGACGGAGCCTCTACTCCCTGCGACTTTGGGCCTTGAACCGCGTCGCCCCGGCTCCCGCCCCAGGCCTGACAACCCCGTTCTATCCCCTGCTTTAGCAGCTCTGCTCTTTTCGGTCCCAGACGTGTGTGGGGTCCCACAGCGTTTGTCCTTCTCCGTCTGCCTTGTGTCGCTGTCCTTTATGTTCTGGACTAAGCCTGCCGTGTGTATCTTGCTGGGACGGCGCGCCTGGGTTCCCAGGGGCCGCGAGCCCCGCGCGGGGCAGCCCGGTGGCTCCTGGCCGCTGTGTTGGACGGTGCGGTCGGCGCTCACGGCCGGTTTCCAGTCTGCGTGGGGAGGCGTCCCTTTGAAGTTCAGCTAACAGCAGAGTGAGGCTTCTGGGGTCTTCAGCGTGTGCAGACAGTGTTCACATAGGCTGAAAGCTGGGGGTCCCTGGGAAGGCTTCTGGATTCCCCGTGAATGTGCTTTGGGGACCTGCTGTGATTCCCTGGAACACATGGGTTTTTTTAAACTTTCTCTTTCCACTGCCAAGGGCCTCCTGCGTCCGTTTCACTTTTGGAAAGCGAAGTTGCGAAGTGCTGACCGTGTGGAAACAAGCGCAGGCTGGTGTGAACTCGTGTGTAGTTAAACCAACAGCAGAGATCATAGGCTGAAAGCTGGGGGTCCCTGGGAAGGCTTCTGGATTCCCCGTGAATGTGCTTTGGGGACCTGCTGTGATTCCCTGGAACACATGGGTTTTTTTAAACTTTCTCTTTCCACTGCCAAGGGCCTCCTGCGTCCGTTTCACTTTTGGAAAGCGAAGTTGCGAAGTGCTGACCGTGTGGAAACAAGCGCAGGCTGGTGTGAACTCGTGTGTAGTTAAACCAACAGCGGAGAGGACCCCAGAACCCCCTCACTCCCAAGTTCCGCTTTGTCTTCACTGTGCTCATGACCTCACAAGAAGGACAGCACCACAAGCAGGAGGTTTAACTGATTTTTTTCAGAGTGTTTACAGAAGAGGTTGTAAGATTAAACTTTCTTTCAACCTCTTTTCAAGTGGGACCATCTGGGGCTGCTCAAAGTCAGAGAAATCCCAGTGCTTTGCTTTAACACCCAAAAGAGAGAGACTCAGTGCACAGAAAATCACTTGCTCCCAGTTGAACCACAGGGGAACGGAGGCATCCTTGAGGGAATTCCCTGGCGGTCCAGTGGTTAGGACTCCGGCCTTTCACTGTGGAGGGCCCAGGTTGAGTCCCTGGTCTGGAAACTAGGATCCTGCCTGGTGCGGTGAAAAAAAAAAAAAACAATAGAGAGAGACATCATGAAAGAAAAAAGTCTACTGGAAAATAGCTTGTGCCGTGTTAAGTCATTTCAGTTGTGTCTGACGCTTTGCGACTCCATGGACTGTAGCCCACCAGGCTCCTTTGTCCACGGGATTGATTCTCCAGGCGGGAATCCTGGAGTGGGTTGCCATGCCCTCTTTCAGGGGATCTTCTTGACCCAGGGATGGAACCCAAGTCTCTTAATGTCTCCTGCATCGGCAGGTGGGTTCTTTACCACCAGCTCCACCTGGGAAGCCCCAGGAAAATGGCTTAAGTCCAGCAGGCTGCAGTCCATAGGACTGCAGAGTCAGACACGGCTGCAGTGACTTAGCATATGCACACGCGTGTGCACAGAGCAGATTCTGCACCAGCAGTGTGTCCACATTCACAGCCCTCCAAGCACCAGCCTTTCCATCTGCAGGAGGGTTGGTTCCAGAACCGAGCCCCTTCCCCGCCCCACGATACCCGAATCCATGGATGCTCACGCCCCTTCTGCACAGTGGTGTAGTGTTTGTGTATTTCCTACGGGCACGCTCCCGGATACCTGAGTCCCCCTTACTTACAATCCCTAATGCAATATAAGTATTGTCCGTGCAGCGTAAACGCGACATGAGCAGTTGCCAGGTGTGCGGGAGATTCAGGTTCTGCGTTTTGGAACTTTCTGGAGTGCCTTTTCTTTCTTTTCCCCAGTGTTTCCCCCGTTTGGTTGGTCAGTTGGCCCCTCAGCTGTGGGCCCAGCGTGCACAGAAGCCTGGGGCCTGCCCCAGGGGCGCCGTCTCTCACTGTTTAGTCTCCGACGGACTTGGATTTTCTTCCTCAGAGGGGCCCTGCCCATAGTAGGGCCTTACCGGGAGCCCTTTGAGGCTCATCATTGAAAAAGTCAATGAAAACGGAGAGACCCACTAATTCATCCATTCAGCTGTATGTTTTGAGCATCACCCACTATGTGCCAGGCCCCACTCAGAGCCTTGGGAATATACCAATGAGTAAACGGGTTCTAGCGTGATCGGGCTTCCCTGATAGCTCAGTTGGTAAAGAATCCGCCTGCAGTGCAGGAGGCCTCAGTTCGATTCCTGGGTCAGGAAGATCCACTGGAGAAGGGAGAGGCTACCTACTCCAGTATTCTGGCCTGGAGGATTCCATGGACTCTATAGTCCGTGGGGTCGCAAGGAGTTGGCCACGGCTGAGCGGCTTTCACTTTCGCCCGGGTTGGGGGTGGGGTGGGAGGGAGGCCTGGGGGCGGGGCTGCCTCACGTCGCTGCACAGCAGAATCCGAGAGCACTGTGAAGCCCCTCTCCTCCAGTTTAGGAGCTCGCACCTCCCTTAACGGTGAAGAAAGAACGAGTAGACGAGTCCCGGTGGAGATCGAGGGGCTGCGTCTGCTAGGGCCCAGGCGTGCCTCCCTGGCTGACATCTGGGCAGGGGCGGGGGACAGATGGGAGCGTCGGGCCGTGCACACACGTGAGGGGCGAGTGGACCAGGCAACAGCGCCACACTCGCTGAGGCCTGAGGCCTCAGGTCTCAGAGCAATAATAACAAAGCCAGTGCAGCCGGCGCGGCAGAACCGAGGCGGAAGGTCGGGCCTGGCGGGGCGGCGCCCGCGCTAAGGGTTTGCAGGCTGTGAAGGGATCGGCAATGGCCTGTGCTTTCAAAGGGTTGTTGCAAGGCCTCTCATGGAAAAGGGAGGCCAGGGCGGTCAGGCTGGAAGTGGGCCCACCAGCTAGGAGGTGACCAGTCCTCCAGCTCGGATCACACTGACTGTGGGCTGCTGGCGGACTCGGCAGAGACGCTCTGGCTATGGATGTAGTCAGAAAGCAGAGCCCATAGGATCTGTGGAGAAAGGAGCAGGTCTGGGGAGGAGGACCAGGGGCTCTGCTGAGGGCAGGTTGAGCTGGCTGTGGCAGGGTCCGGAGGTCAGCGCTGGAGTCAGGACTGGGGAGGGAGTCCCTGGACTTCCCTGGCGGTCCAGGGCTTAAGACGCCACGCTTCTGGGGCAGGGGCCAGGGCTCTATCCCGGGTCAGGGAACTAAGATCCCACGTGACTGCACCACGGTCAAGAAATAAAAGTAAACGATTTTTTTTTTTTTTAAAAGGGAGTCCCCAGGTAGAGACAGTAACGTTCAGGTCAGATCCTAGGGGCTAAGTTGCTAGTCTCGTTAGTGCGTCTGTCGTCGTCTTGAGTTGCTGGAAAGGTAGATAAATATTAATAATATAAATTCATACCACAATTTGTATTTTTCCCAGTAATCTCAGGGGAGCTGTATTTTATTTCGAGCTTTTCACTTTATACTGGAGCAGCCAGTGAACGATGCTGTGATGGTTTCAGGTGGACAGCAGAGGGGCTCGGCCATGCATACATGTGCGCTGTTTTGAAAGCCTGTATAGATAGTGTTCTGGGGCATGGTTTGCCTATTCCGTTTCCCTTATAGGAGAGCCGCAGTCGCTGTGGTCACTGTGATTTGGCTGTGAGGCTTTTTCTTACATGAAAGCTGAAATTTTGTAAGTCCCTGACCTTGACACTTTGCACCATCAGGCAGTCATGACAGATGCTGAACACCAGGGGGAGCCAGTTTCCTTATTTATGCAGCAGTCTGCCGTCCACCTGTTGGACTGGACTCCTGTTAAAGATAAATCTGGAAACCGGGACAGGTCCTTTTTTCCCAACGGATGTATCCTCATGGGAGAGACCTTCCAGCATGTTTGGTCTGTAGGTCGGGAAGATCCCTTGGAGAAGGAAATGCAACCCACCCCAGTATGTTTGCCTGGAGACTCCCATGGACAGAGGGGCCTAGTGGGCTACAGCCCATGGGGTTGCAGAGAGTGGGACACGACCGAGCATTAGCGTGTACCGTGTTGGAATTCTTTATCTGGTGGTCTTAATCAGTGCTTACAACCGTTTAGAATTCTAAGGGCAACAGCTTCTAAACTAGGCGTGCTCATGAGCCCCGTGTCTGACACGACTTCTGACGTGACTTAGAGCCTGAGCTGAACATATCTAGAAGCTTTTAAAAATAAGGGTTCACGATCATTTCTGATTTAGAATACTTGAGGAGGAGTACCGAAGTCTAGATGTCATAAACACCTCTAGGTGGCTTGAATGGATGACTGGATGATGAGAACTTTGAGTTAGAATCCATTTTCCTTTTTATCAACAGGTATTAAGCTAAAGGAAAGGGAGATAAATGCACAAAGCTGGGAATTCCCTGGCGGTTTTTAAAAAAGCATAAATGCTATATTTACATAATTGATAACCTTGTTTAAAAGCCTGGAAACATTGATTCAGAGATGCATTTGTCTTAAAAGAGCACTTGATCTTAACGCATTCTTACAACTGGATCAGTTTTATTTGGAGGAAGGAAATGGTCTATATTTGTAGTGAAATCATCTGGTCAGCAAGGTGGGAGCCGACCGCCCGAATCACAGGAAGCGGCGCCTGCTGGCGGGCGGGCGGCTGTTGGGCTCCCCTGTCTCTGGCGCCTGTGGCCTGGGGGTCACTGTGGCCGCGATGACCTTTCCCCATCGGTCAGGGCTGCTGTGCGGCGGGCACTGTGTCGTGTCCGACGCTGCGACCCCAGGGCCTGCAGCGCACGAGGCCTCCCTGTCCTTCACTGGCCCCTGGAGTTTGCTCAGACTCGTGTCCATCCACCCAGCCCTCTCATCCTCTGTCGCCCCCATTTCCTCCTGCCTTCAGTCTTCCCTGGCATCAGGGTCTTTTCCAGTCAGTCATCTTTTCCCATCAGGTGGCCAAAGTACTGGAGCTTTAGCTTCAGCATCAGTCCTTCCAGTGAAAATTCAAGGTTGATCTCCTTTAGGATGCACTGGTTGGATCTCCTTGCAGTCCCAGGGACTCTCAAGTCTTCTCCAGCACCACAGTTTGAAAGCATCAATCCTTCGGTGCTCAGCCCTTTTTATGGTCCAACACTCACATCCATATATTGACTACTGGAAAAACCATAGCGTGACTATACAGACTTTTGCTGGCAAGGTGATGCTTCTGCTTTTTAATACGCTGGCTAGGTTTGTCATAGCTTTTCTTCCAAGGAACAAACATCTTCTAATTTCCTGGCTGCAGTCACAAAATACAGTGATTTTGGCATCCAATAAAATAAAACCTGTCACTGTTTCCACATTTCCCCATCAGGACCGTTAGTTTACAGCCTGCCGCTGGTGGCACCTCTGTGATGGTGTCGATGCTGTGGAGCGGTCCACAAGCCAAATACAACCCACTGCCGACTCTTCTTGACAGCCTTCGAACTAAGCATGGTTTTTGTATTTTTATGTTGTTAAAAAAAAAGCACCCAGTATGTCATAGTGTGTGGAAAGTCTGTGGAATTCAGATTTCAGTATCCATGACTTAACTTGTTAAAAAGTGTATTTAATTGGAGGATGATCACTTAGTACCACTGTGGTGGTTTTGCCAGAATCGACAGGAATCTGCCGGGGTGCGTGTTGCCCCCACCCTGAACCCCCACCCCACCTCCGTCCCCAGCCCTTCCCTGCGGGCTGTCCCCGGGCACCGGCCCTGCGGGCCCTGCTTCATGCATCGAACTTCCCCGGGTCATGTTTCACACATGGTAATAAACGCGTTTCAATTGCTGTTCTCGCAAATCGTCCCCCTCTCGCCTTCTCCCCCAGAGTCCGAAGTCTGTTCCTTAACGTCTGTGTCTGTTTTGCTGCCTGGCATATAGGATCGTCATTACGGATTTTCCAAATTCCACGTATTTGTGCTAACAGACTGTATTGGTGTTTCTGACTCCACTTTGTAATAGGCTCCAGATTCATTTACCTCATTAGAACTGACTCAGACGTGTTCCTTTTTTATAGCTGAGTAATATTCCATTGTGTACATGCACCACAACTTCCTTATCCCTCTGTCTGCCCATCTGGGCTGCTCCGTGTCCTAGCTGCTGTGGACAGTGCTGCGGTGAACGCTGGGTCCCGTGTCTCTCTCACGTACCTGACTTTTATGGAGGCAGCCGTGCTCATCCCTTTACGTCTTGTCTGTGGCTCTTCTTGCCCTGCAGGCAGAGCTGAAGAGCTGTGACTGAGCCTGTGGGGCCCGCAAAGCCTTCAGTAGTTCCTGTCTGGAATTTAACAGAAAAGGTTTTCATGGACCCCCACGTGCAGAGGTCACGCTGTTTCCTCACAGATTAGGCTGGTCCTTAGGCCTGTTCTGTCACCACATATGGTCAGTCTGAACGATTTACACTTACTACTTTTTTAAAAAAACACTTATTTGGTTGCACTGGTTCTTAGTTGGGGCATGCAGAATCTTTAGTTCCAACATTCGAACTCTTAGTTGCAGCCTGGGATCCAGTTCCCTGACCAGGGATCAAACCTGGGCCCCATGCATTGGGAGCTCGGAGTCTTAGCTCCTGGGCCACCGGGGAAGCCCCAGTTGTCACCTGTTGCTCCTGATGGGCTTGGCGATCATTCTGTGGTGACTGGATCATTTCATTCATTCGTTGTTCATTTATGAAGTAATGCCATTCAACAAACACATGTTAGAACCGTTGATGTGTCTCTAGTGCAGTTAAAAGATTCTGTAGAAAAGCTTCGGTAAATGTTATTTTCAACGAATCCTCCCTGAGTTTTTAAAAGCTTTGTTGGACCCAACAACGCATGCTGAGGTGTCACTGAAAAACGAACCACTCTCTCTAAATAAAAAAGCCAGACATTTATTGCAAATCTAGAAGTACCAGAATGTCACAGAATACAGAACAAATCAGCAATCCTGTTTTCATTTTTCCTCCAAACATTTAAAAACCTTGATTACTGACATACTGAAATTGGCATACATTTTTTTTCCCCCATGCACTTAACAGAATGGACGTCTTGAGCAGATCGCTCTGAAACCAGTTATAAATATTAAATTGTATCGAACATTCATAGTAAAAAATGTGGTAAAGTGCTGAAGTCGTGATGCCTGCAGACGTGCCACAAGCTGCGAGTCCCTCTGGGCGGTGGCATCTGCCCCGCCTGCCTCGCCCCAGCTGCGCCTGCCTCTGACGGACACTCGGTGATCGCCTCCTCCCCGCCCTCGCCAGGGTCTACAGATTGTCCTATTTCTAAGGCTGACCCAACGCCATACAGAAACGCAGCAGGCGGTGGTGAGCTATGCCACATTCATCTCAGTGCAGAGAAACATTCAAGCTTGTGTGTACCTGGAACCAAACTAGGCTTGTTATATTTTTTTCCCCCTGAGTCGTCAAAAATTAACAGTAAAATGAGCAGGCATGGAGCAGCGGTTCTGACGGTCGCCTGCAGAAGGAGATCAGGACACATGAGTCCTTTTACAGAAACCCGCCCTTTTACAGGAAAAAAAAAAATCCGTGCACACGAGGAGCACTTCCGTGCAGGGGGACGCCGAGAGCGGCGGCCTGCGACACGCAGCAGCCAGGCTTTCCCGGATGTGACTCGCGGCGGTGGATGAACGGTCCCTGCTGCCCCATGTGAAACACAGAAATGCTGCGACAGTGAGATCGTAAAAAAAAAATGCTTCAACAATTCAATGAGACATAATTCTGATCAAAGAAGATCCTCAAGTATTCTTAGGTGATAAATCATTTAAAAAAGCTAAGGCGATTTGCTGTTCATCCCCCCACCCCTTTGAATCACACACATTGCCATTAAACTGGAGAATCCTCACAACTTGGCCTTTCCGAGAGTGACTTTACAAGTCACAGAGGCGTGTCCTCGATTGCAGAAGGGAGTGAAGACTCTGCTTCTGTCTCAGACTTTGTTTCTTTTGATTACTTTATTCATTCTAGAATAACTTAATAATAAATAGTGGTTTAAATTAAAGACACTACAATCACGCATTTCTGAATAATTAAAAAGCAATAGGAAGCCCATTTCTGAATGCCAGGCTGTGTGCTCTGTACTGAGATACTGGGGAATGACTGGCCACACAAAGTACTGCTCATCTTCACATTTCTGAAGTTCAAGTCACATATATTTTTCGAAATTTCCATTTACTGGCCAAAGGTTTGGTCTTAAATTGTACTTTGTTTCCATGGAATATCTGGAAAATTCAGAGGCCCTAATGTGTTCATGGAAACCTCAGAATTTTTCAAAGGTTTTTAAACAATATGTTCATAGTTCTGAAAATGAGGAATTTTTAAATGATGTAAGTTGTTTTTTTTTGGTTTTTTTTTTGAGTGGCTGATTTCATTTCAGTGGCCTGGGCCAGATGTCATTTTCTACAATAGTGGCTTATCAAACGTGAGAGCTTATCAAACGCGAGAGCTCTTCAAACCACTTTGCCAATTCATGTCCCTATTTTAAACCCGGGGAGTGGCCCGAGTCCTCCTGCATGTCTTGGTGTTGCTGCTGAATCTAGCCAGGCTGAGGCACAGAAGGGCACCCCACTGCTTTTGTTTTGGCTTAAAAAACAAGCAAAAAAGAAAACATAAGAAAATAAGAAGGATGTTGGAAGTGGTTCTCGCACACGTTCCCTGTGAAGTGCGGTCAGAAAGCGGGCAGGTGGCCCTCTGCTCTACCGGTGGGTCCCGGCCCCACGCCCTCCCCAGCCCGGTGCTGCAGTGAGGGACGCGGGTGTCAGACGGGCTCCGTTCTTGCAGGAGCTCTGGGCTCGGTCTTCCCCAGGTCCATCTCCAGAAAGTCTTCAGGGATGTCCTGCAACGCTTTTTTCCCGCGGGGACCCTTGGCCTTGCCCTCCTGGGCTTGGGGCCGGCAGCACAGCCCCCGCTTGCAGGGTCTCACGAGGGCGATTAACCTCAAGGACTCATTTCTGGGCCAAGATGTAAAACGGGGCTTCCCAGGTGCACTAGCGGGGCAGGAGATGCCAGAGACCTGGGGTTCGATCCCTGGGTCGGGAAGATCCCCTGGAGGAGGAAACGGCAACCCACTCCAGTATCCTTGCCTGGAGAATCCATGGACAGAGAGGAGCCCGGCGGGCTGCAGTCCACAGGGTTGCAAAGAGTTGGACATGACTGAGAGGCTTAGCACACAAGATCTAAAGCACACACATCCTTCCCACAAGGGAACGTTCGCAAGTGACCCGCAGAGTCTCCGCAGAGTGCTGCTCTGGGTTCAGTTCCCTAGAAGCCATCCCCCGAAGGGACGCTGGCTGACACAAGCCCCTCAGTCCTGTTTTCTGAAAAGTCAGAGTGTAAGGAGGTCAGAAATCCCCGTGTCCCCTGCCGAGCATCTCACAAGGCGGCCCGGTAGCTAACGCCAGGCGGCTCGGGCTGCAGACCCCAGTCCCTCCTGACCCGGGCGCCGATCCCGCCTCAGGCTGGGGGCTGACACACCCCGGGGTTCACGTCCTCACGGTAAGTCAAGAGCAGTGGCTCAGACACCGTCCGTCCTGACACCTCTAAAATGCTCCGCAAGTGTCAAGACCAACAGATGCTGTTCTTCATTCAACTTGAATAGGAAGCTGGCACGATTCGTAACAGGACGGTGCCCTTGTACGTGGAATCTCAGACACAGGGGAGACAACCTGTGAAACAGGCCGACTCACAGACGACAGACCCGTGGCCGCGAGGAGGAAGGGCTGGGGGGCGGCGCAGGCCGGGGGACGGCAGGTGCAAACGGTACACGCGGGATGGACCGACACCAGGCCCTACCTACTGCAGGGCACGGGGCCTGCAGTCAGCGTCCTGGGACTGAACCACCGTGGAAGGAGGGGAAGCTTAGCCCACAAGGGCGCTCCCTTGTGTATGCAGCTCACCTGCAAGGGGGGGTCCGGCCAGCCCCGAGATGCTCTGGAAGAAGACGTAGACCCCGGCTGCCGACGACATCTTCTGGATGCCCACGACGTCCTCCTCGGCGAGCAGCGGGATGTGGGTGCCCGCCACGGTCCCGATCATGGCCCCGAGAAGACGCTGCAGGCCATGAGGCCCCAGAAGCCCGCGGCGAAGGTGAAGGTGAGCAGGGACAGGGTCAGCAGGACGACGCAGACGAGCTCGATGTAGACCTTGCGGATGGGCTCGCGGTTGAGGACCAGCCCCGCCCCAACGCGTCCGAACACCTCGGCCACGGCCATGGCGCACAGCAGCAGCGCCGCGCGGTCGCGGGCCAGGCCGAGGCTGAGCCCCAGCGGGATGATGTACAGGGACGGCGCGAAGAAGCCCAGCGTCACGAACAGCCCGAAGAGCGTGTAGCAGATGAAGCTCCTCTCCATCAGCACGGAGAAGTCCAGCAGCGGGGCGCCGGGCCGGCCCCGGGCCTGCAGCTCGGCCGCGGGCTCCAGCGCAGCCGGGTGGCCTGGCACGTTCTTCGGTGAGGTAGTCAGCTCTACTCCTGAGTCGATGGAGTCGATGGAGGTGCGGGTCTTCTCGTTCTCCAGCATGTACTGCGCTTCCTTCCGGCGCTCGGGGGCAGGGGTCTCGGGGGTCCCCAGCGTGCCGACGATGACGATGGGTCTCAGCAGCGCGCCGCAGACCACGAGGTTCAGCTGCAGGAGCCCCACGAACAGCATGCTGTACCTCCAGCCCACCGTCTCCTTCAGGGCTGTGATGGCTGCAGGGCGTGGGAGACGCAGAGAGAGCCCAGGGTCAGCGGGGGACCGGGATGCGGGGGGGCAGCTGCGACGGGGCGGCGACGCCTGGCTGGGACTAATGCGGTGGCGCGGGGCAAAGGCTCCGCCTGCCAGTGCAGGGGACCCGGGCTGGAGCCCTGCTCTGGGAAGACCCCACACGGCCAGGAGTGACTGACGGCCGTGCGACGCGACTGCTGAGCCGCACCTCCTGCAGGCCGAGCACCTCGGCACCCACGCTGCACGGGAAGCCGCTGCAGGGAGAAGCCCTCACGCCACAGGACCAGAGAAAAGCCGGGGCGGCCTTGACACCCAGCACAGCGAAAGGAGAGCGGACCTGACACGCGTTGCCCCTGGGGCTTTAGGGCCCCAGGAGGACGGAGATGTGTCAGGACGAGATGGAGCACTTTCAGCCCAGGTTGCCAGGGGGCTTTGGGAGCACCTTCCTCCAAGCAGAGGCACAGAAGTGAACGAAGTGTGACCCGTGTCAGGGTGCGCAGAAAGCGACCTGCCGCCAGCCCCAGCCCCAGCCCGGCCTGGGCCACAGACCTCGACTGGAACACAGCTGGGAGCATTCTTCAGCGGCGTCTGAGCTGCCCGCACCGTCACCACAGAGGTGGGCGGATCTGACAAGGACTTGTGTCCGGGAAGCCTGAAACACTGACTCTCTGGCCTTTTCAAAATGGAACGTCTACCCTTTGAGCTGGATCCTTCTCCAAACACTCCTTAGCTCTCAACAGTAACAGACGAAGGAGAGAACCAGCTAAGGATACGAAAGCTCCTAGGATCACCCTGGGATTAACACAGTTCCTGTGTGATCACGGTCCAGGCTTGCCAGTAGCTGTGTTGATGCTATCCTCTGCTTTTTCTTTGTCATTATCCCAGGAAGGTGAAATGATGTTCCTGAGAATTTCTCTTTACTCAGTTCTCACTCTGTGAGCGCTGACAGTCAGGTTTAAGAGATGCAGTAACTTGGTTACTAAGAAGATGGGCTCAGCGAGACAGCCCCATCTTCTGGGCCGGGTGGGGGGGCTCCGTTTACTTCTTCAGCGCTTTTTTGCTCCTACCTCTGTTTCTCCCGTTAATATGGAAAACTCAGAATTGTAAAGTCTTTCAGGCTTGAGTGTTTCCAAGTGCTTTTGACCGGCTTCTGGCAATAACTGGTCTCCATCTAACATTGCTTGGTGCCTACTCGCCAGGTGCCAGGGATGAGCTAGGGAGTAAAGCCGGACCCAGATGAAGTTTCCACCTTCAGGGGGTCCGCAGGCCACTGACTGTCCCTCAAGGTTTTATTCTGAAACATTTCAAACCAACAGAACCCTATATGCCTGCCATCGCCAAAATTCAACAACGAGCTGTTTCCTGTCTGCATGTTTATAGCCACGCACACAGTGATTCTTCTCAACTATCTGAAAAGCCTCAGACGTGACGTGTCACCCTGCAATTCTGCCATTCACTGACACATTCACCAAAGAACGGCAGAGACAGAGGTGAATCCAGGTCTCCCAGGTGATTTCTCTACCACTGGTGAGTGAGAGTCACAAGCTCACAGATCAGACGGGGAACCAAACCAGGGATACAAGTCCCTCCGTGAGATCATCCACATGTAGCTAATGACCCCGACTTTACCAGCACAAGTTAAAGCTGCACAGAATGTGGCTCTTTTGACCAAGGAGAGAAATAGAGTAGTATAAGCAGCCCCCACACCCGTTTCAGAATGGACGGTTCAAGCTTCCTCGCTGAATACATGCCGGGTACCTTCCTGTGGGGTTGCAAGGAGTTGGACAAGACAGGGCGACTGAGCACACACATGCACACACCGTGCACACGTGCATGCACATGCACACACATGCACACACACATGCACATACACTGCTTCTTATTTCTGTAACTTGGATGAGTATGAAAATGGGGGTGAGGGAGGACAGACCCTGAAAAGGCGCCGGACTTGAGAAGACACTTGGCCTGTCCCGCACGACCTCGAGCACGGAGGGCCGGCTCCCGGGAGCACGCACGCTCTGCCGCCGCTTACCTGGCGCGAAGGCGAACATGGCGAAACACTCTCCCGTGGAAGCGACGGCCGTGACCAGCGAGCGCCTCTTGTCGAAGTACTGGGACAGGATGGTGACAGTCGGCAGAAAGCTGAAGCAGAACCCCAGGCCTGTGACGGGACAGCAACAGGGCGGTGAGGACCACACGCCACCGATGCCCGAAGGGCGCGCTCAGAGCTTCGGTCTGGGCGCTTAGTTTAGAAATGACTGCGTTCAGGGAGCCCAGAAACTCATTTTGGAGCAGAGAAGAGCAGGTGTCATCAGAGGTCTGGAAAAAGTGCAAGAGCTGTTTTGGGAAGCTTGTTGTAAGGAAAAAAAAAGGGAACAGAAAAATTTCGTGGAATTTTTTTCCCTACTTTTCTGCAGTTTTCCCCCCAGGTTTATATTAATTCACACTGCACAGAACACTTATCAAATATAGTTTTTACATAAGACTTCTATTTGGAAATAAATGAGCTTTTGTATGTGCAGAAATATATGGGAAAAAGTCTGCAGATCTTCACTATGTACATAGGTATATAGTTATATGTAATCTGAGTAATGCATGGACTCCATTGAAAGGGAAAAAGTTTTCTATGTATACGTGCAGATATTTAGTTATATAGAGAGAATTACGGGTGTGTGTTCAGTCACTCAGTCCAACTCTTTTTCACCCCTTGAACTGTAGCCTGCCAGGCGCCTTTGTCCGTGGGACTTCCCAGGCAAAAATACTGGAGCAGGTTGCCATTTCCTTCTCCAGGGGATCTTCCCAACCCAGGGATCAAACCTTCGTGTCCGGCATCTCCTGTATTGCAGGCAAATTGTTTACCACTGGGCCACTGGGGAAGCCCACGTGTGTGTGTGTGTGTGTGTGTGTGTGTAGGGATAATTATATATAATCTGTGAGTAATGTGTGGACTCCTTTGAAAGGGAAAAAGTTTTCCAAATATATATATACATATGTATGTGTGTATTTAGTTATATGTATATAGCTATATACAGAATTACACATATACAGAGTTTTATATATATATGGTTATAGAGAGTTATATACAGAGAGTTATATAGAGAGTTATGGAGTTTTATATATATCGTTACTATCTATATAAGCAAGTGAAAGTTGCTCAGTCGTGTCTGACTCTTTGCAACTGTATAGCCCATGGAATTCTCCAGGCCAGAATACTGGAGTGGGTAGCCTTTCCCTTCTCCAGGGGATCTTCCCAACCCAGGAATTGAACTGGGGTCTCCTACATTGCAGGCGGATTCTTTACCAACTGAGCTGTCAGGGAAGTCAGTTATGTGTGTGTGTACATATATATATATAAAATCTCTGACTTCCGTACAGACTCCTTTGAAAGGGGAAAAGTTTCCTCAGACCCCTCGGTCCAGCACTGCCCCTCCCCTACAGCACAGACTTCTCACAGCCAGACTTGGGACACGCGGGTTAAAGACATTCAAGCCTTATTCTGTGAAAAGGATGGCTTGTGCCTGCAAACTCTTGTGCAAAAGAAGTTCTCTTTCTCATCGGTAAATATTAAAACAACGTCAGACAGAAAGTCCTGGGCGTTGCGAAGAGGAGCACGTCGGGCCCAGTTCAGAAGCAGAGATGAGGGACAGCCGTCATGTTAGGAAAGAGAACGGGAGGGAGAAATGCCGATGGGTCCGGGCCCCTCCTTCCCCACTGCCCACTCTCGACACCGAGTCTCCGGAGAAGGTGCCAGCCCGGGAGAGACGCTCACCAGAGACGACGCCGATGGCGATGTACATGTGGTGGACTTTCTGCGAGAAGGCAGCTGTCACCATGCCCGCGCTGACCAGCAGGCCGCCCAGCATCACCACTGGGCGGTGTCCAAACCGGCTGCTCAGGACCGTGGAGAGCGGGGCTGCAGAGGAGAGGGAAGGGTCTCAGCCCCCAGGGCGTCCGCCTCGGCCTTGCCGGGAGTCTGTCTTTTTACCTCGTTACTGAAGTGTAGTTGACTTGCAACAAAGTGATTCACTTACATAAACGCTTTAAAATTCTCTCTCCACTGTTGCTTTTGGCTGCACTGCAGCTGGTGGGATCTTAGTTCCCCAAACAGGGATTGGACCCGGGCCCCTGGCAGGGAAGACTCAGCGTCCTAACCACTGGGCCACAGGGAGCTCACCCTGCTGAGGTTTATCGGGAGCCCTGATACAGGTCCCTGTGCTGAACAGGAGGCCCTGGCTCCTCACCGCTCCCGCACATTCTGGTCTGCACCGGCTGACCCCACACCGCCTCCTTCCCGCCCTGGGAACCACAAGTCTGTTTTCATGCCTTTAAGTCCGTATTAGGATCCCATGCCCTAATATCTCTTTTGGGGGCTCCTCAAAGAGAAAGCAGAGTCGCGGCCTAAAATTGGCACTCATCTCCTTAGGAGATAGGCTCTGACCCGCCAGGAGCCCCTGCGGAACTGTGGATGGATTACACTTAGGTTATTCTGTAATAAACGTGGGATCTCCAATGACTTGATGTCACTTTTTTCCTTCTGTACTCATTGCTTTGGATTCTCCTGAACAAGACTCCATCCGTTTAGGGTCAAATTCCACTTGACTTTTTTGCAAATGGTATGAAAGTATGGTGGGTTCTATTATGCAAAGCAGAGGCAGGGGAGCCAGGGGACGGATAATTCAGAGTGGCTGATGCATCACACTTGGCGCAGCTTCTGTGCACTCTGTCCCCCAGGACATCCAAGTCTGGCAAATAAGTTTCCTAGTTATATGTTACTTAGGCTACCTCCCCCCTGCCCCCCGAGTACAAGGAGATAAGGGGACCCTCCAGACTTGGAGGGGGAGGAACAGCGTGGCACTTGCTGGACAGAAAGAGCAAAACCACCAAAAAAGGACTCAGTGGTGCTGAGGCTGGGCCACACATCTCTCTCGATGCTGAGAGAGCATCAGCTCATGTGTAAATACAGTGAAGGAGGGAATCACCAGGGCCATTTTTAGGTGTGTGCAGACTCAGGCATTAGTGACCAGGATAAGTCCGGCTATTCAAAGTTCTGGTTTTTCCAGGAGTCATGTACAAATGTGAGAGCTGGACCATAAAGATGGGCTCGATAAAGGACAGAAATGGTATGGACCTTGTGTGTGTGTGTGTGTGTAGGGATAATTATATATAATCTGTGAGTAATGTGTGGACTCCTTTGAAAGGGAAAAAGTTTTCCAAATATATATATACATATGTATGTGTGTATTTAGTTATATGTATATAGCTATATACAGAATTACACATATACAGAGTTTTATATATATATGGTTATAGAGAGTTATATACAGAGAGTTATATAGAGAGTTATGGAGTTTTATATATATCGTTACTATCTATATAAGCAAGTGAAAGTTGCTCAGTCGTGTCTGACTCTTTGCAACTGTATAGCCCATGGAATTCTCCAGGCCAGAATACTGGAGTGGGTAGCCTTTCCCTTCTCCAGGGGATCTTCCCAACCCAGGAATTGAACTGGGGTCTCCTACATTGCAGGCGGATTCTTTACCAACTGAGCTGTCAGGGAAGTCAGTTATGTGTGTGTGTACATATATATATATAAAATCTCTGACTTCCGTACAGACTCCTTTGAAAGGGGAAAAGTTTCCTCAGACCCCTCGGTCCAGCACTGCCCCTCCCCTACAGCACAGACTTCTCACAGCCAGACTTGGGACACGCGGGTTAAAGACATTCAAGCCTTATTCTGTGAAAAGGATGGCTTGTGCCTGCAAACTCTTGTGCAAAAGAAGTTCTCTTTCTCATCGGTAAATATTAAAACAACGTCAGACAGAAAGTCCTGGGCGTTGCGAAGAGGAGCACGTCGGGCCCAGTTCAGAAGCAGAGATGAGGGACAGCCGTCATGTTAGGAAAGAGAACGGGAGGGAGAAATGCCGATGGGTCCGGGCCCCTCCTTCCCCACTGCCCACTCTCGACACCGAGTCTCCGGAGAAGGTGCCAGCCCGGGAGAGACGCTCACCAGAGACGACGCCGATGGCGATGTACATGTGGTGGACTTTCTGCGAGAAGGCAGCTGTCACCATGCCCGCGCTGACCAGCAGGCCGCCCAGCATCACCACTGGGCGGTGTCCAAACCGGCTGCTCAGGACCGTGGAGAGCGGGGCTGCAGAGGAGAGGGAAGGGTCTCAGCCCCCAGGGCGTCCGCCTCGGCCTTGCCGGGAGTCTGTCTTTTTACCTCGTTACTGAAGTGTAGTTGACTTGCAACAAAGTGATTCACTTACATAAACGCTTTAAAATTCTCTCTCCACTGTTGCTTTTGGCTGCACTGCAGCTGGTGGGATCTTAGTTCCCCAAACAGGGATTGGACCCGGGCCCCTGGCAGGGAAGACTCAGCGTCCTAACCACTGGGCCACAGGGAGCTCACCCTGCTGAGGTTTATCGGGAGCCCTGATACAGGTCCCTGTGCTGAACAGGAGGCCCTGGCTCCTCACCGCTCCCGCACATCTGGTCTGCACCGGCTGACCCCACACCGCCTCCTTCCCGCCCTGGGAACCACAAGTCTGTTTTCATGCCTTTAAGTCCGTATTAGGATCCCATGCCCTAATATCTCTTTTGGGGGCTCCTCAAAGAGAAAGCAGAGTCGCGGCCTAAAATTGGCACTCATCTCCTTAGGAGATAGGCTCTGACCCGCCAGGAGCCCCTGCGGAACTGTGGATGGATTACACTTAGGTTATTCTGTAATAAACGTGGGATCTCCAATGACTTGATGTCACTTTTTTCCTTCTGTACTCATTGCTTTGGATTCTCCTGAACAAGACTCCATCCGTTTAGGGTCAAATTCCACTTGACTTTTTTGCAAATGGTATGAAAGTATGGTGGGTTCTATTATGCAAAGCAGAGGCAGGGGAGCCAGGGGACGGATAATTCAGAGTGGCTGATGCATCACACTTGGCGCAGCTTCTGTGCACTCTGTCCCCCAGGACATCCAAGTCTGGCAAATAAGTTTCCTAGTTATATGTTACTTAGGCTACCTCCCCCCTGCCCCCCGAGTACAAGGAGATAAGGGGACCCTCCAGACTTGGAGGGGGAGGAACAGCGTGGCACTTGCTGGACAGAAAGAGCAAAACCACCAAAAAAGGACTCAGTGGTGCTGAGGCTGGGCCACACATCTCTCTCGATGCTGAGAGAGCATCAGCTCATGTGTAAATACAGTGAAGGAGGGAATCACCAGGGCCATTTTTAGGTGTGTGCAGACTCAGGCATTAGTGACCAGGATAAGTCCGGCTATTCAAAGTTCTGGTTTTTCCAGGAGTCATGTACAAATGTGAGAGCTGGACCATAAAGATGGGCTCGATAAAGGACAGAAATGGTATGGACCTAACAGAAGCAGAAGATATTAAGAAGAGGTGGCAAGAATACACAGAAGAACTGTACAAAAAAGAGCTACATGACCCAGATAATCACGATGGTGTGATTACTAATCTAGAACCAGGCATCCTGGAATGTGAAGTCAAGTGAGCCTTAGAAAGCATCACTACGAACAAAGCTAGTGGAGGAGATGGAATTCCAGTCGAGCTATTTCAAATCCTGAAAGATGATGCTGTGAAAGTGCTGCACTCAGTATGCCAGCAAATTTGGAAAACTCAGCCACAGGACTGGAAAAGGTCAGTTTTCATTTCAATCCCAAAGAAAGGCAATGCCAGAGAATGCTCAAACTACCACACAGTTGCACTCATCTCACACGCTAGTAAAGTAATGCTCAAAATTCTCCAAGCCAGGCTTCAGCAATATGTGAATCGCAAACTCCCAGATGTTCAAGCTGGTTTTAGAAAAGGCAGAGGAACCAGAGATCAAATTGCCAACATCCGCTGGATCATGGAAAAAGCAAGAGAGTTCCAGAAAAACATCTATTTCCGCTTTATTGACTATGCCAAAGCCCTTTGACTGTGTGGATCACAATAAACTGTGGAAAATTCTGAAAGAGATGGGAATACCAGACCACCTGACCTGCCTCTTGAGAAACCTATATGAAGGTCAGAAAGCAACAGTTAGAACTGGACACAGAACAACAGACTGGTTCCAAATAGGAAAGGGAGTACGTCAAGGCTATATATTGTCACCCTGCTTATTTAACTTCTATGCAGAGTACATCATGAGAAATGCTGGGCTGGAAGAAGCACAAGCTGGAAT
>SJYC01044274.1:38-25212 GCA_006408675.1 Madoqua kirkii | reverse complement strand
CAACAGACTGGTTCCAAATAGGAAAGGGAGTACGTCAAGGCTATATATTGTCACCCTGCTTATTTAACTTCTATGCAGAGTACATCATGAGAAACACTGGACTGGAAGAAACACAAGCTGGAATCAAGATTGCCAGGAGAAATATCAATAACCTCAGATATGCAGATGAAACCAGCCTTATGGCAGAAAGTGAAGAGGAACTAAAAAGCCTCTTGATGAAAGTGAAAGTGGAGAGTAAAAAAGTTGGCTTAAAGCTCAACATTCAGAAAACGAAGATCATGGCATCTGGTCCCATTACTTCATGGGAAATAGATGGGGAAACAGTGGAAACAGTGTCAGACTTTATTTTTCTGGGTTCCAAAATCCCTGCAGATGGTGCCTGCAGCCATGAAATTAAAAGACACTCCTTGGAAGGAAAGTTATGACCAACCTAGATAGCATATTCAAGAGCAGAGACATTACTTTGCCAAAAAAAGTTCTGTCTAGTCAAGGCTATGGTTTTTCCAGTGGTCATGTATGGATGTGAGAGTTGGACTGTGAAGAAGGCTGAGCACTGAAGAACTGATGCTTTTGAACTGTGGTGTTGGAGAAGACACTTTAGAGTCCCTTAGATTGCAAGGAGATCCAACCAGTCCATTCTGAAGGAGATCAGCCCTGGGATTTCTCTGTAGGGAATGATGCTGAAGCTGAAACTCCAATACTTTGGCCACCTCATGCGAAGAGTTGATTCATTGGAAGAGACTCTGATGCTGGGAGGGATTGGGGGCAGGAGGAGAAGGGGACAACTGAGGATGAGATGGCTGGATGGCATCACTGACTTGATGGACGTGAGTCTGAGTGAACTCCGGGAGTTGGTGATGGACAGGGAGGCCTGGCGTGCTGCGATTCATGGGGTCACAAAGAGTCGGACACGCCTAAGCGACTGAACTGACTGAACTGGACCATAAAGAAGGCTGAGTGCTAAGAAATTGATGCTTTTGGCTTTCCAGTTGTGGTTCTGAGAAGACTTTTGAGAGTCCCTTGGACAATGAGGAGATCAAAGCAGTCAATCCTAAAGGAAATCAACCCTGAATATTCATTGGAAAGACTGAAACTGAAGCTCCAGTATTTTGGCCACCTGAAAAGCCGACTCATTGGAAAAGACCCTGATGCTGGGAAAGACTGAAGGCAGGAGGAGAAGGGGGCGACAGAGGATGAGATGGCTGGATGGCATCACCGGCTCAATGGACGTGAGTTTGAGCGAGCTCTGGGAGATGGTGATGGACAGGGAGGCCTGGTGTGCTCCAGTCCCTGGGGTCGCAGAGAGCTGGATATGACTTAGTGACTGAACAGTAACAACAACGTAGCAGCTTTCAGAACAGTCGTCTTCTGGGGCTTCCCTGGCAATTCAGAGGCTGAGAAACTGCGCTCCCAACTCGGGGGGCCCAGGTTCGATCCTTGGTCAGGGAACTGGAACCCACATGCTGCAACTAAGACCCAGCACGGCCAAACAACTAAGTTAGTGAATTAATGGAAGTTAAATAAAGTTATCTTTGTTACAACAGTATTAACAGGGTATTTCTTGTTGACTGTATTATCTTTGGTTAGAAAAGGGCTAAACTCTGGAATCTTCTTATTTCAGTTACCAAATGTAGACTTTTGGTTCTAGTCCATGTAAGTTATCTTTCCAAGAAAGTAAACAGGCCGCCAATTAAGAAATCATGTTAATCTTCACACCAGAGCTAGGAGTGCGTCCATGAAGCATGTAGGAGACGGACTCAGGACCAAGGGGAGAAAGCCTGACTCCAGCAGAGAACAGTGGCGCTGCCTCTTCGGGCCGGGCAGAGCGCTGAGTGGACGCAGGCAGGATTGTGCTCCCCTGCGGACTCAGAGGGCGCATAGTCCGCCTGCGATGCAGGAGACCTGGGTTGGATCCCTGGGTCGGGACGATCTCCCGGAGAAGGGAATGGCAACCCGCTCCAGTATTCTTGCCCGGAGAATCCCATGGACAGAGGAGCCTGGCGGGTTGTCCACGGGGTCACAGAGAGTCAGACAGAGCAAACAACACTTCAGAAAACTTCAGCGGTGGCGGCTCCAGGGCAGGATGTGAGCCTAAAGTTAGGGAAGCTGAACGCAGCTCCTCTAACACAGGCTAAGTTCAACGGCCTGCTCGCTCAGGACAGCCTGCCGCGGCCCCGACAGATGGATGAACCATCACGCGACCTCACCGCTGCTCCGCTCCGTGTTGCTAGGTCTCCAGGGGATGAAGGGAAAGTGAGTGTGTTAAGAATTACACTACAACGTCCTGTACCTGACGGGCACTCCTTTAGGGAAAGAGGTGCTTGGAATTCACGGCGTCCCCTTTGGAAAACATGTCTAACTTTTCGTGCTCATCTTTCGCACATCCCATCTCTTTCTGCCTGCAGCCACACCTGCAGTTTCCGCCCGTTTCCTCAGCACGTTTTTCATGAGACCAGGGCCCGGGATGCTGAAGACTTTGTGATGTTTCTTCTCTAGGAAAGGACTAGCTTCCCCGTGAGCTGGAGCTTACTGCTGTCCTCCGGGTACCCTGCAGGATCCTGAGAGCGCGCACGGGAGGCCTTTAACGCGTGTGCCCTGAACTGACGGCAGTCAGGTCTGGCAAACAGACCATCTTCCTCAGCCTCTCTTACCTCGTTAGGCCAACTGCCAAGACACACACGCCTATCTGGCGTTGAAGCCGGAAGATGCACTAACCTGTGAATGTTAAGACGAACACACAGATGGAGACGACCCACGAGATCCTGCTGTTGGATTCATCGAAACTGTCCATTAAGTCATTGAAGAAGACGCCGAACGACTTGATGATGCCGTAGGTGAAGACTTCAACGAAGAAAAAAGAAACCGCAACCACCCAGCCCCATCCACCGTCAGGCACTTGAGTATAAACATTGGCTCTACAACAAAGCTGTAGTTTCTTATGGGACATTCTTAATCTGAAAGAAAAAAAAAAATTAGACCAGCAATGGCCTGAGGGTAGATGATTCTGGACATCACGGATAAGAGCTACTTACTACAGTTCTTAGGTCAATGAACAGTTAGATCACGTGCAGTTAGGATGATGTCTTTGGATAGTAATATTTCTACCCATCTATTTGTATCTGTCCATTTATCTGTATATCTGCCATCTGTTATGTCTCATCTGTCTCTATCGTCTACCTATCTGTCCATCCTTCCAGCTAGCTGCTGCTGCTGCTGCTAAGTCACTTCAGTCGTGTCCGACCCTGTGCGACCCCATACACGGCAGCCCACCAGGCTCCCCCGTCCCTGGGATTCTCCAGGCAAGAACACTGAAGTGGGTTGCCATTTCCTTCTCCAATGCACGAAAGTGAAGTCGCTCAGTCGTTTCCGACTCTTAACGACCCCGTGGACTGCAGCCCACCAGGCTCCTCCGTCCATGGGATTCTCCAGGCAAGCTGTCACCTAAGGCACTATCTTCGAGTTGTATATGGAGCCCTTGGGAAGTCGGGTTTCCAAGCTGTGGGAGTTAACGGGAAAAACTAACCACACAAACGGAAGAACCCGGGCAGGATATTTAGAGGCACTCTGGAGGATGAAGGAAGGCGTCCATGCTGACCGTGAACCTGAAGACAAGTTCAGGTTCTGGACTGACCAGAAGACACGTGGATGGAAAACAAAGCCACCCTCCAGGGCCAAGTGCGGGAGACGCCCCGCGTCTGCCCGGTGCCGCGGGTCCCTCAGAGCCGCCTGCTCCCATCCGATCAGGGTCTGGGGTCACGCGTGGACGCAGCTGCAGGACCGGGATGGGGCGGATGAAAACGTGGCACCTCTCTGCTGGGAGCCGGCTCAGCACGATCGAGCTCCTCACAGCGCGTCCCTCCGTGGGGTCTGAGGGCTGGACTTCCTCCATACAGGACCAGCGCTCTAGGACGTAAGGGCCAAATCAGGCGCCACCAGCTCGGCGGCCTGGGCAGCCGGGGCACGTCAGCCAGTTACCCCCGACCTCACTGTGCTTTCCAAGTTGCAACAAACATCAGACAGGGCTGTGCCACTACTAAGGGGACACGCTCCAGCTGCTCGAGGCGGCGGCGGCGGCTGAGTCACTTCAGGCGTGTCCGACTGTGCAACCCCGTGGACTGCAGCCCACCAGGCTCCTCCATCCATGGGATTTTCCAGGCAAGAGGATGGAGCGGGGGGCCACTGCCTTCTCCGAATCCTGGAGGCAGGGACGTTTAAGTCCCTGCGGTTCTGCGGTGGATGGAAGCCCATAAACACGGGCATTTTCAAACCCTTTGCAGCTGCATACTCTTTCAAACAGTCGTGTGTGTTCTTAGCCCAACTAAACTCGTTGACAAGAATCAGTGAGTCTGTGGTCTCTGAGCTTAATGGCAACCCACGAGTCAATTCGAAAGGAAATCAACCCTGAATATTCACTGCAAGGACTGATGCTGAAGCTCCGACACTTTGACCACGTGATGTGAAGAGCTGACTCACTGGAAAAGACCCTGATGCTGGGAAAGATTGAGGGCAGGAGGAGAAGGGGACGACAGAGGATGAGATGGCTGGATGGCATCACAGATGCAGTGGATGGGAATTTCAGCAGATTCCAGGAGACGGTGAAGGACGGGGAAGCCTGGTGTGCTGCAGTCCATGGGGTTGCAGAGAGTCGGACACGACTTAAGGGGCTGAAGGACAACACCTTGAATTCAAGGATCCTCTGAAACTACGCAGCTGTACCCCAGTGAACATTCAGAGTGCACAGTAACCTAGCCCTGAGCTGCAGGGGCATGTCCGGAGGCAGGTTTCATTGCTAACGGAGGGCGAAGGAGAAGGAACAGGACAAACCTGCACCTGGCTAGTGACTCGTCAGTTTCGGACGCAGGGATCCAATATTCAGAATTTGCTCTAAGAATCTTACAAAGCAACAAAGCTGACCTCATTTCGTCTTGTTCAGCCTACCGATAGCACGTCAGCCTAGTACTTTGCAAGGACTGTATACGCATTGTACCCTCTTACCGTTGGCTATTTGGTTGCATAAAATAGGGCACACGATGCTGTAAGAAGCTTATGCTCCTGCAGCAAAGGCCTCTGTTCTGATGAGTCCACGCGTCATGCCTGAGAGTGGAAGGGGAAGATGGGACGCAGGGAGCTCGGCGGCTCGGGGTGGAGGCCGACGGTCACAGGCCAGCTGGCCTGTCACGCTCCCCGCGTGGAAGGCAGCCGCTATCACAGGGAACCCGGGGCCCTCCAGCAGCGGAGGTGCTCCCAGGCTGCCTCCTTCCTTAGACTTTCTGAGTTCACCCCCAGGGTGAGGCGGCTGGGGCAGGGGCATGGGCACGCCGAGAGGAGTGGGCTCACGACTGAGGAGGAAAGAGCACGCACTGGGCCGACCAGGTTCGTCCGGGCCTCCCTGTGAGCTGCTGTGGGAAACGTGACCGAGCTTCTTGGCCACCCGGTCCGCGCCAGCGTTGGCTTTTGCTACACCGTCCCCCCCACCCCCGGGAGGGGAGGAGGGGGTGTCGGGGGCCCACAGCCCAGGTCGCCGCCCCTCCCGTCCCCAACTCGGCCATTCCTCTGAGCTCCACCTTGCAAGCCCAGGACTGCTTCCCTGGCGTCTTACTGGCCCCGCGTGCCTGCTGTGATTAATCTTGCGGAAATGCTGCACCGTCATGACATTTTTCTGCTCGGACTTTTTCAGCGCTTCCCTCTTTCTGAAGGACAGAATCCACGGGACCAGCTTGGCATTCCATGTCCTTCCCAGCTGGACACCCCCCACCCCCGAGGCCCTGTCCGCGGACCTGTGCAACAGTCTTACCCTTGCCTGTTCGAGGACTCCACTAGGCAGCCAGGCCACCCGGAGCGCCCGTGCCTGTGCCCCTCCCCAGGCCGGAGGCCCCGCTGTGCAGCTGGCGCCCACAGGGTGTGGCTCCGCCGCCGCCTCCTCCTCCATGAGGCTTCGTCCGATGGACTCAAGCTCAGGGGTCTCTTCGTGGGACAAGCATCCTTGAAAAGCAGAGTGCTGTCTACTTGTATGCACTTGTCTTATTTGCTCAGTTAAGTTATAAGCTCATGGAAAACAAAAGCTGGGGCCGGGGTCCCTACAGACCCCTCAGGTACTCTGCACGCAAGGACGTACCTGCCAGGTGCCTGGGCCCACGGGAGGGGGGGGGGGTCGGTGACAGCACAGAGGTGGCCTCCGCCTCCTCGGCTCAGCGTGTGTTGATGATAATGATAAAAACCCTTAAGGCTGAAATCCCATCACATCTTAAAATCATTCAGCCGTGTCCTTCCGGAACTCAGCACATTTCCGGCCAGCAGTGGCGGCTAAGTCCAAGGCCACATGGGCACGATCCGACCCAGAAGGGGGCCCTGGAAATCTGAGCGTTTTAATAGCAGGCTCAGGCCAACCTGAACAAAAACGCATTGGGCTCACATTGATAAAGGCCCCAGGGGGACAAAAGGAATCTCTCTCTAGCCTGCTGCGGGACAGAGGCGCTATCCTCAGTGGGGTGGTGCCTAGCAGAGCAGGGCTTCCCAGGAGGCTCACCTGGTAAAGAAGCCGCCTCAATGAGGGAAACCCGGGTTGGATCCCTGGGTGGAGGGCATGGCAACCCACTCCAGTACTCTTGCCTGGAGAATCCGATGGACTGAGGGGCCTGGCGGGCTGCGGTCCAGGGGGTAGCAAAGAGCTGGACACGACTGAGTGACTACTGCGTTCTCGAGAGAAGCAGGAGCGGCCTGCAGTCTGCGCACAAGGCTGAGGCCCCTCCTCTCAGCGGCCCTGGGCGGGGCCGGCGCTCCGTCCTGCTCACGGGACGCCCCTCTCTCTCACCCCCTTGCTGTGTGGCCTGCGGGCCTGAGCACCTCGGGAGTCAAATGAGGAGGTTGGCTCTGGGACCCCTTAGAGCTCCACCCAGCTCTGGCAGCTGATCCTCTTGTGCCCGATCACCTGAGTCCTCGGGTTGAACCTGGTGGCCCAGGGTGCCCGGGGAGCTGGGAGGGAGGTGTGAGCGCCAGGTGAGGCCCGCGGGCGCGGGTGCACAGGTGTCGGCGCTGGCGAGGTCTGTGCCGGGCTGGCCAGCTACAGGGTGGCGGCCACTGCTTCCCTCCTGTCTCCGCTCTGCCCTCCTGGGTGTTCGATGCCTCTGTGGTTTTTTTTTTTTTCCAAACTTTGCTTCATATCCAGGCTCCTCCCCTGAAGCCAGACGCACCTGTAACTGTCTCCTGCATTCTTGGGGTTGGGGAGGTCGTTATTACTGTGATCACCCTAGAGGGAAGGTGACCCCCAGGACCCAAAGGCCCCCCAATGTTACTCCTGTGTCGCCGGACTGCACCCTGTGCTTTGGGGTATCGAGCACTGGAGAGCGGGACAGAGACTGGTAGCAGAGCAGCCCAGACGCTGCAACACACAGTGGGGACGCCCGCACACAGCAGCTGCTGCCCCAGACCCAGCCCCGGGCAGTGTGCGCTTGGGAAACTTTCACTGAGCGCAGTGTGCATCCTGGGGCGCTCCTGAAGCAGCGCATGGCTCTAGCCCCCCCAAAGCCCTGCTGGCAGAACAAACCTCCCCTGGACTCTGCTGCTATGCACTCAGCAGGCCGGCCGGCTTAACAAACAGGCCAGCCCCTGCAAACAAAGCCAGAAACCAAGGCCTGCAGCTTAAAAGGCTCTAAGAATTCCAGAACGTGGAGGTGTCTGTTTGCCTCTACGGGTACGTGCGTCTCTCTGATGGGAAGGGATATTCGTTGACTGTGCGGGGATACAGTCGCGTGACCCTGTGGCCTGGGGAGCATCACTCTGCTCCTTGATCTTAGTCTCAGGAGGTGAACAGGGTGCTTGAACTAGACGGGGATGATCTCCGCTCTCGTCCTGCCCTGGAAACCTCCACTTCTGATAGCCTCTGACCCTAACTGACCCTTTGTGACCCCTTCGTCTTTCTCAATGCGTTTCTAAGCCCGTTCACCCGAGGCCCGCAGGCCTGCCTTTGTGAGGCTCTGTGCTTTTGTTGAATTTCTATTTACCATTAACTGGGGAAATGACTTCACCTCTTAAGTTTCACCCTCTAAAAGCAGGGGTGAGGCGTGGCTACTCTGGAGGGTAAGACGCTCAGACTCCAAACTGGGGTTCCTGGCAGCCATCCCACCCTCACCCTAAGGTTCATCCAGAGGAAGAGGATGAACAAACACGCTAGGCCGTTTGGAGCGGTTTCCTCTGAGTATTTGGTCATCTAATCTTAAATAAATGACGGTTCTGCCAAGGCTTGGAAAGCTGCTAGAGCTGGGAATCTCTCTGCGACTTGATTTTCTGAGAACAGCTTTGCCCTGGAGGCATAAAGAATGCAGAATATTGGACTGGGATGGACCATCAGGGTGCTCATCCAGGGTCAGAGCAGAGCGAAGTCCAAAACGCAGGCTCTGGTGGGCAGAGGTGCCGCTGTTGTGAGCTCAGCCTCCAGAGCTACCGCCTCCCTCCAACCTTCTTAAAGGCGTAGCCTGGAGAGCAACTTTCGACAAGTTGTTTCCGGCCCTAGCAGTCAGAACTCGTCTGTCTTCAGGTGAAGTTCACCTCCATAATCTAGTAAAAAAAAAAGTCCCAAGCCTAACCTGGACTGCCACCCCAGGCACTCTGAATCACTGGCCAAACTGGTCCACCCCTTTTACAAGACAGTGACGCGGTTGCCGAGCCCCTAATTTAAGTGTCCTCCTCAGGAGTTCCAGCGAGGAAAGTCCTTTTTGGGAAACCACAGAAGGAAAACTCAGGGTTAGTGGTTCTCATGAAGAGAGAAGAGCTTTTCCACTTGGCTGCATTGTTTATTTACATACTGGAACTCTCTGTCTTGGACAGGCTTGCCTTAATTATGAGAAGTATTTCTATATCCACCAGGCAGGGTAACTGTTCCCCCTCCCCACCACCGGATGCTAGGCTGGAGCTCGGACCAGGGAGACCCCTCCCTTACAGATCTCTGTGCAGCACTTGGGACTGTTTTTTGCCAACAAGATCCTGCACCTAATCCACTTATATGATTTGCAAAATGATGAGATTACCGATAAATCCCATTCCCAGGGCAGAAACCCTCTCCCTGCAGAAAGAGCTGCCCAGGGGGTGTCTAAAACTGTGCACACAAACCCAGCTCCCAGGTAGACGAGTGGTCACCCCTTGCTCTGCCCCGCTTGGCTCCGGGGAAGTCTTTTTCTGAGACTGACACACTCCCCCCGCCCTTGCATTTGCTGACAAGTTAGGGTGCCAGCTAACAAACTTCTATCACCTGTCTGCTGGGGCAGCGTGGGGCTCCAGTTTAAGAGAGAAGGCTGCAAGGAAAACCAGAAGGAAGTAAACCCATTTCCTCCGCTAGACCACGGCTCCACTCCGCTCCCCGGGCGCTTCCCCGTGGTGGGCAGCGCCGGGGACCTTGGAACTTGAGCGCGACTGGCCGTCCGCTGACAGCCCCGAAGCTCAGGGCAGGCGAGCGGCTGTCGGGGCCCGAGCCTGTCTCCCGGTTGGCCGCCCCGGCGCGTGCGGCGGGTGGGGGGAGGCCGGGACCCCCGCTTTCCCCGGCGCTGCCTCCGGGGCCGCCCTGCGCGCGCGCCAGCCTGGGGACAGTACCTCTGACATTTCGCTCCGGTGACGCGCGGACAACTTCATGCGGAAAATGCGTGCAGCGGGCTCAGCGCGGCGCCCCCCGCTGCAGAGAGCCGGGAGGGGGGTGGTGGGCACCAAAAGCCAGACCTGCCTTTAGGTGTCTTCCAGACCCCCTGTTCCGGGGCCGCCGACAGGCAACTCTCGGCTGCCCACACCGGCGACAGCGCGCCATCCCGGGGCCCCCAGCGTTACCAACTGTCAGAGAGGATTCCGGGAGCACGGTCTCCAAAACGCTCGGCTTCTCAGCGGTTTCCTCCCGCTCCCTCCAACACCACCCCCCGCCCCGCCACACTAGCCCCCCAAAAGCCCCGAACACAGGTTTTCACAAAACCACCCACAGCCCACCATCAAACTTTCAAACACGTAAAATGATAAAAACCAACTAGATGTGTATAAGAGACTGGCAGAACAGGTTCCTTCCAGTTTGGGTGTGAGCCGCGCGCGCGCGGCGCCGGGGACCCCGAGTTCCTCCTCCCGCGCCCACTTCCCCCGGTTTCGTCAACTCGCGCATCCCCGCGGTTCCTCCTGGCGGGGGCGACGGGCGCCGCAGAGGCCCCGGGGAGCTCGCGGCCCGGCTGCACGGGAGCCTCGCTTCACCCCCTTTGCTGCAGCGGCGACAGCATCGCGTGGCGCGCCGGGGATGTGAGCGAGCGGCCGGGCTGAGTCAGCATCCCCGGCCCGGGGCGCGCGCGTCCTCCACTCCGGGCGGGAGGCGGCGTCCTCGCAGGTGCGCGGCCGCCTAACTCCCGGGGGGCTCCGCGGGGACGTGGCGGGGTGTGCGCCCCCGTCCGGGGGGCCCCGACCCCTGGGTCACAGTGCACTCAGCACACGATACTCGGGAAACCTCAGTTACGAGCTTGTGGCGGGGACAAAGCAGTGTGTTTTGGAGCCTCGGGGCCCCAGGCTGGGCCGCCTGGCGTCCACCTCGCGTCCCCGGGGCCTCGTGGAGACCTGCTGGGAAGCAGAGGCCTCCTTCCCCGCACCCGCCGGCCGCTCCCTTGTCTGGGTTCGGAGAACGTGCTCCTTATGTCTGCAACTCGGGAGACCCGAATTTGGCGGTGCGTGTACGAAGGGTCGCCGCCGGGCGGAGTCGGCGGTCCGAGTCCTAATACCGATCTCTTTGCAGTCGCTGCCTGCTCTCTCTGGTGGTGTGGGTCGGGGTCCTGCGGGTCAGGGGCGGCCCAGGGGCGGGCTCTGAGGACGCAGGGCTCTCTTGGGAATCGGACAGTGCGCTGCGGACCGCGGGGGCGCTTTGCAGCCTTGCAGAGGCAGCCTGATTCCTGAAGCGTCAATTTCCAAAATTTGTTCAGTAGGGACAGTGGTGGTATTCCCAGAACCCGAGGGCGTGATTGATGATGTCGGTACGGATCCCAGAGACTGCCTTATGGCGAGCAGTAACTGCTCCTCACTGCTACTTCTGACTTTCAGGTCCCACTGCCTTATTGGGTCCAGCCGCCTGGGGATCCTTTTCAAGTTGTTCTTCTTAGACTCCACCGGAATGATATTTAGACTCTGATTTTAACCACCGGCATGCGAGCACTTAGTGCTGAATCAGGAGTGCCCGGAAACATAATCCTTGAAATTTAGGATGTCACAGTGCGTCAGGACACAGCCCTGTCGGAGTGTGGAAATGCCAAGTCCAGCGTGGCACAGCACACACTGTACTCGGGCCTGCTTAGGAGCCTAAGGGAGCGAGCAGCCCATTGATTTAGCTGGGTGACTGGGCAAGTCACAGACGATCTCGATCCTTCAGCTCCTTGGTTTTAAAAATCAGACAAAAAGTGCAGAAAGTCCTGGGGGCAAATGAACCTTTGGAAAAATCACATCGCAGGTCTTTGACCAAGTGAAATGACTAGCTTTTGGAGGAGCATAAATATAATAATGGGGAGGCCTGGCGTGCTGCGATTCACGGGGTCGCAAAGACACGGACACGACTGAACTGAACTGAGCTATAATAATAATAACCATAATGGGTTGCTATTTTATCAATATTAATTATCCCTGTTAGTGGCAAAATGAGGAGAGGATGATAGAGGGCGAGATGGTTGGATGGCGTTGCCGCCTCATTGGACGTGAATCTGAGCAAACTCCGGGAGATGGTGAGGGACGGAGGAGCCTGGCGTGCTGGAGTCCATGAGGTCACAAAAAGCTGGACACGACTTAGTGAGGGAACACCGCCACCTGTGAGTCACTTTCTGTTTCCCTTTCTCCTTGCTCCCTGTTAGGCGCCATTTGTGTGACCTGATTTTGTGCCCATCTGTCTGTGTGCTCGGTCGTGTTGGACTCTGTGACACTGCGGACTGTAGCCTGCCAGGCGCTGACTGTTGGAGTGGTTTGCTGTGCCCTCCTCCAGGTGATCTTCCCGACCCCAGGATGGAACCAGACTCTGTTGAGTCTCCTGCGCTGGCAATCCAGTACTTTACCGCTCGTGCCCCTGGGAAGCCCGCACTAACCTTCTACAGTTGACACTTACGCCCACTTTACAGATGAGAAAGGTTGAGGCACAGAGCGCGAGAGGGATTCTGCCCAGGTGCAGATATGCTGGCTTCTTGCAACGAAAGCCCATCAGGTATGACATTTGCCACTTGTGTTTGGACATCAGCTGGGTGTCTGGGAACCCAGCTTCTGTCTGGTATTGCCAGCCACAAACCTGTGACCTTTGCCCACACTGGTTAGGGGCTGGTTTCACCTTGTTCCCTGGATCCTAGTGAGACCAAGGCTGGACACCCTGCTTTTTCTCCCTCTTCTCTGGGGAAAGCACTGCATTACCATGTGAATCAATTGCCCCACCAACTGCCCCCCAAACAAAACTAACTCTGTTTAGTTGTAAACCTGAGCAAAAGGATCTTTGGAATCTGGAGTACAGAACCAGAAAAATCAGGAAATTAAGTTCCGAGTTCAGCGCCCCCTTTGCCCTTCCTGCTGTGTCTGTTGCAACCCGGAGGCAGCAGAGCCCGGCGGCCCCTCTGGAGTGCGCTGGCCCCGAGAGCGGAGCGCAGGGGCTCTCTTCCACCCTCTGGCTTTGGCTTATTTGCATGGGAACAGATTCCTTTGTGCGCACTTGGCCTGCCTGGTCCCAGCCAAAGGCCGAGTCCTCATCTTCACGTTGGGTTGCTAGGCAGATATGACCCTGGCTTGCAAATAAGCTCTCTGCTTTTACCAGCCCGTGAGAACCTCAACTTGGGGTAAGTAGCCTGAAAGGAATCTTGTCTGGAGCTCAGGGAGGTGCTGGGTCTCCAGAGCAGCCAGTGAAGAGCAGAACCTGGAGGGGCTTGTGGGGAGACCTTGGTGACCCGCCTGCCGCGCGGTCTCCTCCTTCCCTGTGTCTGCCTCCGGCACCCATGATCCAGCCTCATGTATTCCATGGACACAACTTTGTCTTTTTAGATTTTTAAAATTTTACTTTAAAAAGCCTTTATTTCCTGCTCATTCGGGCGTGTTGGGTGGCCTGGGGGCTTAATTGCCCGCCTGCATGTGGGACCTCAGCTCCCCAACCAGGGGTTGAACCCACATCCCTTGTGTTGCAAGGCAGGTTCTTAACCACTGGGCCACCTGGGAAATCCCTTGTTGGACACAGATTCTTCCTTTAAAACTTTTAGTGTCTGCTTCTGCAGGCAGTTGGACTGTGAAGAAGGCTGAGCGCTGAAGAATTGATGCTTTTGAACTGTGGTGTTGGAGAAGACTCTTGAGAGTCCCTTGGACTGCAAGGAGATCCAACCAGTCCATTCTGAGGGAGATCAGCCCTGGGATTTCCTTGGAAAGAATGATGCTAAAGCTGAAACTCCAGTACTTTGGCCACCTCATGCAAAGAGTTGACTCACTGGAAAAGACTCTGACGCTGGGAGGGATTGGGGGCAGGAGGAGAAGGGGACGAGAGAGGATGAGGTGGCTGGATGGCATCACTGACTTGATGGACTTGAGTCTGAGTAAACTCCGGGAGTTGGTGATGGACAGGTAGGCCTGGCGTGCTGCAATTCATGGGGTCGCAAAGAGTCAGACACGATTGAGCGGCTGAACTGAACTCTGCAGGCAGCAGAGAATGTTACTGATTTTAACCTCTAGAAATCTTAATTTTTCAGGTGGAGGTACTGGCTTTATCTTGAGGTTTATAGGAGTCCCCCAACCCAGACCCATCTGATGGTTTGAAGGAAGGCAGCGACCTTCAAGTGACCAACCTAGACAGCATATTAAGAAGCAGAGATATTACTTTGTCAACAAAGGTCCATATAGTCAAAGCTATGGTCTTTCCAGTCATCATATATGGATGTGAGAGTTGAAAGATATGCTGGAGAAGACTTGAGAGTCCCTTGGACTGCAGGGAGATCCAACCAGTCCATCCTAAAGGAGATCAGTCCTGAATATTCGTTGGAAGGACTGGTGCTGAAGCAGAAGCTCCAATACTGTGGCCGCCTGATGCGAAGAGCTGACTCACTGGAGGGAAAGATTGAGGGCAGGAGGAGAAGGTGCCACAGAGGATGAGGTGGCTGGGTGGCATCACCGACTCAGACATGAGTGTGAATAAGCTTCGGCAGTTGGTGATGGACAGGGAAAGCTGGCGTGCTGCCGGCCATGGGGTCGCAAAGAGTCAGACACGACTGCGCAACCAAACTGAGGGACCTTCAAACAGAAATGCATGTTTTGTGAAAAATCTGGAGATTCGCCAAGGGGAAAATTTGTTCCTAGGTGCAGAGTTGGGGGGATGGCTTTTCCGAACCTCAGCCCTTTTCTCAGCTGATCTGTGTGAGAGCCCTCGGCGGGGCGGGGTTTCTTCACTTCTGCGCAGGGGCCTTCTCTCACTCAGCCAGAGCCGAGGTCTCACCAGGGTGCGCTGCCCCCGCTGCAGACACCTCCTGGGGGAAGATCACAATGTTCTGTCAGGGAAGACTCCTCTCTGCAAGTCAGTGTGGCCCACCCCCCCCCTGCAAAGTGCGTCTGCTTAAAGATGTATTTCCAAGAATGTTATCTTGTGCTTAATGGTAACCTGTCAAAATTTATAATATCTGTTGCTTGATTATAAATGACTTACAGTAATAATGACAGTGGCTTAATCTGGAAGGGATTTTGTTTTTTTACACTTGGAGCAAAGCATTAAACACATTTCAATTTATATACAAAGTCTGGCTTCCCAGATGGAGCTCGTGGTGAAGAGCTTGGCTGTCAATGCAGGAGACGTAAGAGATGAGGGGTCAAGTCCTCGGTCAGGAAGGGTCCCTGGAGAAAGGCATGGCAACCCACGCCAGTATTCTTGCCCGAAGAGTCCTGTGGACAGAGGAGCCTGGGAGGCCGCAGTCCCTGGGGTCGCCAAAAGCTGGACTTGGCTGAAGGGCTTAGCACAAAGAGCAGAGAACAGGATTCGGTAATTGCCTACTTTTGAACATAAAGGTCAAGTATATTGCGATAAAATGGAAATGCAGTTTTGAAAAAAAACGAGAGTGAAATGAAAGAAAATTTCCAGCCTAATGAGAACAAGTGATTCTAAGTGAATAACGGTGGGAAGTCCCTGGCGGTCCAGTGGTTAGGACTGGGCCCTTTCACTGCTGGGGCCGGGTTCAATCCCGGGTCAGGGAAGTAAGATCCCACAAGCCACGTGGTATGGCCATAAATAAACAGATGAAAGTGAATGAAGGTGGTGTTCACATTGCTCTTGTGGCACATGGCAAGAGTGGTTGAACGGTTTAGATCACACTCTGAAATGCAGCTGAAATCTTCTGTGCTTATTTAGAGCTGTGATGTAGCATTGAAGGTACCTGGGAACTATGAGGGTTTTAGGGGCTGAATGTCTGTGCTCCTCCCCCTTCAGTTCCACTCTCTGGTCCCCAACCCCGGCGATGGTGCCTGTGAATAAAGCCTTGGAGAGGAACTGGCGTTAGATTAGATCGTAGGGTGGGGCCCATAGGATGGAATTAGTGGCTTCATAGGAAGAGAGAGGGGCTTCCCTGGTGGTCCAGTGGTTAAATCTCCATGCTTCCAATGTAGGAGATATGGGTTCAATCTGTGGTCTGAGAACTAAGATCCCACACGCCGAGGGGAACGGCCAAAATAAGATAGTACCTTGAATGTGAGAGATCTTTCAAGTCAAGTCCCACAAACAAGTTTCTAGTAAACTTTTTAGCAAAGATGGCCTAACTGCAATAATCGTAGCCTCTCCACATGACCAAAGGGATATTAATACACATATTTGGCCTGCTTATAAAAGCATTCCCTTATAATCATCTCATCTCTTACTGGTGTATTTACTGAATGCTAAAGTGCAGAATTGGACTTCCCTGGTGGTCCAGTGGTTAAGACTATGCTGCTTCCACTGCAGGGAGAGGGAGGGGCACAGGTTCCACCCTTGGTGGATATCTAAGACCCCTGTGTGCTGCATGGTGCCCTCATCCCCTAAAAAAGCAGGAGTTGTTGTCAACCTCATTAAAAAAAGAAAAGTGCAGAATTAATCCTTAAACGTACACGGGGCCTGCAGGAAATTGAACCTGATATTCCAGGGGCATACTGAAGGAGCTCCAATTGCATAGTCTTCTATCTCTAAATGTCAGCTTCCCTTCTATGTCATAGGTAGTTAATATATGTTTATTTTGTCAGTGCAATGGGTATCCAATGATCTTATTTTGTGTCAGTAGATTTGATCTTGACGGATATGAACAAATAGCTAGTCATAGCCAAACCCAATGAGATGTCATTAAAAAATTTTTTTTTAATATATGGACTATTAAAAAAATCTTTATTGAATTTGCTACAATATTGCTTCTGCTTTATATTCTGTTTTTTTGGCCATGAGGCATATGGGATCTTAGCTCCCCAACCAGGGATTGAACCCGTATCTCCTGCATTGGAAAGTGAAGTCTTAACACTGGACCACCATGGACGTCCCCAGATGTCATGAGTTGTGTTGTCTAAAGAGAAAGAAAGACTAAGAGAATGCAGGATTTCAGTGGGTTCAGAGCTTTTCTAGGTAGACAGATAAAAATGTGAGCTTCTCAGGTGGCCCTAGGGGTAAGGAATCTGCCTGCCAAGGAATCCGCCATACACAAAATGGGTTTGATCCATGGATTGGGGAGATCCCCCGGAATAGGTAATGGAAACCCATTCCAGTATTCTTGCCTGGGAAATTCTATGGACAGAGCAGTCTGGCAGGCTGCAGTCCATGGGGCCCCGAAGAGTCGGACACTACTGGGTGACTGAGCACACACAGAAACACACACACACACACACGTATGTATAGGTCCTATAGAAGTAAATATAACGTTTCAGATTTATACAGATTGAGTTTAAAAATACCAGGTACAATTCACTCATTCAATGAAGATTTATCTTGAACCTACTACAGGCTTGGTAATTATATGTGTGTGTGTGCTCCTGTGTATGTAAACTTGCTTCTCTGTCATTTGGAGAATTTAGTTTCTGTGTTTTTTGACTATACTTTTCTGTAAGTAATATATTGTATATCTTCAAATGGATATTTAATAATTTACAACTAATATTTTTTCCTAGTGAGTTCTTACCTGAATATGAGGTTGGTGATGGTAAATCTTGGCTGCATGCCAATGAGATTATCAATGAACTTCTGGGCCTGGATCTCCCTGAAACCCCTTGTGGCCTCAGGGTGTAATTCTAGGAGCTCAGGAGGGTCCTCGTCAGGTAAAGACTGGATAATGCATATGTAGTCCTTCATGCTTCCAGATTTTGGCAGTGGCTAATATATGTGAAAATTTAAACACTGGTTAGTTTTTACCTATTGACACATTTACTTTTGGCAATGTATGAAAGTGATATTTCCCCATGAAGTTTTATACATTATTTTATGCTTATTTGTTGATGGTATACTCTAGATACTTCTGTCAAAAAAGTTGCACTTGGGCTATGTTGTAAAGTGCAGTTCATGACAGATACATATAACTTTCTCATTGGAAAAAGAGAGAAAGGGAAAAAGAAAGGAGAGTGATTCTGACTACCCATTGCCTCAACGACCTACAGCCACCGATAATGGATGCACTTAAGATTTAAGAAGTCATTTACTTTGGTAAAGCCTACAGAAGACATGTGAGCATGATCTTAAGAATAACTGAAGAGACTAAGAGAGTCGGCCGGGGGGTGGGGTGGGCAAAACTGGGGAAGGTGGTCAAAAGGGATTTCCAGTTAAAATAAACAACAACAACAACCAAAAAACCCCAAGTGAGTTAAAAAGTTATTTAATAGGGAAATGAAAAGCTTTTTCTTCCTGTTTGCCACGTATATTTCTCAGTTGACAAGTTATAACCAAGTACTGATTGGATAGGGCTTCCCTGATGGCTCAGAGGTTAAAGCGTCTGCCTGCAAGGTGGGAGACCTGGGTTCAGTCCCTGGGTCAGAAAGATCCCCTGGAGAAGGAAATGGCAACCCACTCCAGTGAAGAGCCTGGTAGGGTACAGTCCATGGGGTTGCAAAGAGTCGGGCACGACTGAGCGACTGAGCGACTGAGCGACTTCACTTCACTGATTGGATAAAGGCTCTGTAAGGTAAGCAGTTATTCCTTTGGCTGATCCAAGGTCACAACTAATTAAGAAAAAATATATTTTTAAAAACCTATTAAGTCATAATGATAAAGGTGGCTGTGCTGGTTAAAAATACATCAAATTCTTTAATTCTTTAACCCTTCAAAAGATGGAGTCTAATTCTCCTTTTCTCAACTGGAGCTTGGACTAAGTGACTGCTTCTGTCAAACATAAATAAAGTGGAAGGGATGGAATGAGACTTTGTGTTTTTTTTAAGCTTTAAAACAAAATTTTATTTTAAAAAATTCAGCTCATAACATATATATTATTCTACCCTCTCTCTACCCCTACTCTCCACCACCTTTACTGAGGTATAACTGAAAAATAAAGCTATATATATCTAAGGTGTATAACATGATAATTTGATACAAATGTAAGTTGTGAAATAATGATCACAATCAAATTAATGAACACATCTATCACATCCATATAGTTATTTTTGTTGTTGTTGTTGTAGTGATATTGCTTAGCATTTGTTATCTAGCATATTTCAAGTTTACAATACAGTATTATTAACTATAGTTATCATACTATACATTAGATCCCCAGAGCCTATTTATGTTATAACTGAAAGTTTGAGCCCTGTGACCAATATCTCCCCACTTCTCTCCGGAGTGTTTAGAGACCAGGTCTTAAAAGGCACTGCAGCTTCTTCCCTCTCTCTTGGTTAACTCACTCTGGGGATGCCAGTTGCCATGTTTTGAGGACCATCAAGTGGCTCCAGTGCTCCCAAATGATGGAAGATGAGTTGACCTATGGCCAACCCATGAACTTGTGAGTGAGTCTGGGAGTAGATCCTCTGGCCTCTGTTAAGTGTTCATAACTGCAGCCCCAGATGATACCTTGACTCACCTTATGAGTAACCTCGAGCCAGAACAGTGCAGCTACACTGCTCCAAGGACATGTGCTAGTGCAGTTTTTGTTTATTAGATTATAAACTGATTCATAAGAGATGCATGTGTTAAAAGTGAATTATATCAGCATGGACCAAAAGGGACAGAGGCAGTGAAACATGGAGAGAGGACTTCAGGTTCCGGTACAACTACAGACTTTCTTTCATGTGAGAAAACTATTAAGCTGTCAACAAGGGCTACTTTCTATGGAACTGGAAGTCTAACTCAGAGGGTGGAACCAAGATCCCAGTGGAGGGAGGCAACAGCCTCTGAATCCTCGCAGGAAATAAGGCTGAGTCCTAATCAAGGAAATGCAGCATTTGCCCATTGGGGTTTCAGAACTTCTGTGGGCCAGTGACTGCTGTGTGTCTTCCATTTTCCCCTCTCTGCAGGGAAGACACAGTCCTATGCCTCTCCCATCGTTGCCTGTGTTGTAAATGGTAGCCATTGAGCGTAGATCAAATGTCTTAGTTTTTATTTTGTAAAAGCCACTTTTTTTTTTTCATATTATGTGGTGTGAGCTTTCAATACTATGACTGACTTTCCAGTTTCCATGATTTTTTTCTACAAAATCAAAGAAGCTATAGAGAACAATCTTTTGAAATAAAGGGAAAAACTGATAGAGGCACTGGATCCACTGATCTGAAGATGAAACAAAGACCAAGGACCAGGCTACCTAGGTGAGAAGTGTCTGTTGAGAGGGAGAGGCTGAGTCAAGTAACACTGCTACCTGAGGACCTCAGTTTTATCTTTCCCATCAATCAGTTTAATAGCAAAACACTTGTAGTGTTCAATGATGGCGTCCACCGACTCAAACTTTTCATCTCCTCTGAGTCCCGTCCCTAGGGCAAACTGCTGATTCCTCTCCCGCAAGTGTATTTTCACATTGTAGACTTTGTTCCCATAAAACACCACCAACACGTAGGGCTCTGTCCTGTGGTGGTGTTCTTCTTCAACGGGCCCTGAAGACTGTATTTTCCAATGTACCATTCACTGTGCTGGACATTCTTTGTCATCAGACCTCGTAGGGAAAGGGTTCTTTCCCGCTCATGATTTTATAAAGTAGTGGATTTTCCTAAGGGCCAGAGTGGCTGGAGACTGACTTCTCTGAGGTTGGGACGACATGTTTTCTTTATGATCTCTGTTTTGTGCAGTCTGGTTGGGTGTCGTAAGTGAAGAGATGGCAATGGCCAGAGGAATATCTACAGGACTTTGGTTTTGTGACAGGTGAGATGCTTCAGGCTTCATCTGGTGATGAGGAACTGTGAGTGTCTGGGAGTCTCCTGCAGAGGTGTGGGTCAACAATGGCCTGCCGTGGGGTCAGGGGCACTGGCAGCAGCAGTGCTGGGAGGCTCGGAGTGTTGGCATAAATCCTCTTGGAGGAGGTCGCCATACACCCTACCATACAGACTGCTAAGTCTCTTTTAATTAAAAGATCTTCATATGAAGGGGAACTACTTAGGGAGTTACATCGAAGGAACTGCACCCAGAGTCTCATCTGCTCAAGATCCTTGACCTTACATTGTAATGAATGAGAACTTTCAGGGGTCTGAGAGGGAGTGAGAACATTTGGTATCTGGAAAGAAAGTAAAACATATGTGGCCAAGGATTTTGAAAGTTTAAAAACAATGCCTCAAATTACTTAACTCTCTCATCAATCTGATTCTGTGGCTGCTTGACCAATAGAATACTATACAGAATAAACATTTTGTGTCAGGTCTGGTCCTAGGCCTTAAGTGTTAAAGAGAAGAAAAAAAAAAAAAAGGAGTAATTGACCACTGACAAAGAAGAGAAATGCATTGTTCACATGGCCAGGAGAGTGGGTAGTAATGGCTTTCTTGATAGCTTCAAGGAAAACACTGACCAATTAATGAGGGCCACAGGGAGACATCGGGGCTTCCCAGGTGGTACAGTGGTAAAGATGCAGGAATCTCAGATTCGATCCTTAAATCAGGAAAATCCCCTGGAGAAGGAAATGGCAACCCATTCTGGTAGTCTTGCCTGGAAAATTCCATGGAAAAAAGAGTCTGGTGGGCTATAGTCCATGGGGTCACCAAGGGTCAGAGAGTGACTGAACACAAGCACAAGCACAGAGAAACATCAATGAACAGAGACATTAATAAAAAATTATCTGCAGAAACTAAGATTATGACAAGGAACAGGAAGAGCTGGCAAGTTTTTATGACAAAACTGTCATAAAATTGCAGCATTTAAAGCAACTAAATAATTGAACTTATGATAGAATCCTATTCTGTAGTCTGATAGAATTCTGCCAATGGAATTATATGCTTCCATGTTACTATGTTTCATATTCTCTTGAGCATGCTTAAGTAACAGTCTGTATACAAAACTATGCCCACTGTACTTTTTTGCAATTAAAAAAACTTTCAAGGATAATTTTATCTTAAGAGTTGAATTTACACTCTAAACAACTAGAGCATTGTTTAAAAGTTTTTTTCCTCTTAATGGAAATCTAAAAAACAACTCATAGCTTTTCCTGCCTTAACAGATTGTGTCATCTTCCTTCTCACCTTCCATCATCTCCCTTATGCAAATTCCGACCCATCACATTCATGTCAAGTCCTCTTTTCACACTCTCAGACCAGAGATCTGGAGGATTTTCCCCTCCATTAGCAACCAGTTGTGCCAGGGCACAATTGCTGTGTGTAAACTGGAGACTCTTGCTCCACAAGGATGGAGGCCTGGATGAAAGTTAAACACTAAACAGAGAGAGGACAAGGGATGGCGCGGAGTTTTGTCTTCTTCAGTGCTTGGGGTAGACTCCTTGAATCTCAGCTCTCCTTACTGTATGTGGCTGCACCCTGAGAACCCAAGTTTCCTCATCTCAAACTGAGGATAACATCTATTTCACATAGTTGTTTTGAGCATTAAATGAGAAAAAGACATCAGTCGACAAGTGTGGATCAGACCAGCACAGCTTAACTGGCGTCTGCTTCCTTGTGCTTTGTATTTTATACTCTAGGTTCCCAGAGGGCGTGAGCCGTTTATCATTCTTTTCATTCACTGGCCAGCATAATGCTGCATTTAATAGCATAGATTCCAGGTTGTGCCCTTAGCGGATGGTTGCTAGCAGAGCAAAAATCCTGCAGACCTCTGGCCTGCGAGTTGGGAGGGAGGACTTGGCATCACTGTGATGGCTGGCAATTGTGTAGGGGAGGTGAATGGAAGATGAAAAGGATAATTTTTTTTAGGGGCTGGGGAGGGTGTGCCACGGTTTGCAGGTTCCCCTACCAGGGGAACTCTGCAGTGAAAGTGCAGAGTCCTAACCACTGGACCCCAGGGAATTCCCAGGAAGATGAGAAGGAAGATAATGCCATCTGGGTGATTATGGTAAAGTGGATGTGGGCCTGGTGGGAGGAGGAAAAGGAGAGACAGAGGTCATATCCAGGTCATCTGTGGAGGGTCTTTAGAGTATAGATAGGTAGATAAAATGGTAATTAATAGGGTGATGTCATTTACTTTTGTAATACTAAAGGTTGTGTGTGTGTGTGCTCTGTCGTGTCCGACTCTTTGCAACCCCACGGACTGTGGCCTGTCAGGTTCCTCTGACCATGGGATTTCCCAGGCAAGCATACTGGAGTGGGTTGCTGTTTCTTCCTCCAGTGTATCTTCCTCACTCAGGGATCTAACCCTTGTCTCTTGCATCTCCTGCATCGGCAGGTGGATTCTTTATCACTGTGACACCTGGGAAGCCACACTGAAAGTTAATAAACACCATTAAAAGTGAATGTTAAGGGCTTCCCTGGTGGTTCAGTGGTTGAAGATTTGCCTGTCAAGGCAGGGGACATGAATTTAATCTCTGGTCCAGGAAGACTCCACATGTCATGGGGCAGCTAAGCCTGAGTGCCATAACTGCTCGGCCCTTGCAGTTAGAGCCTGAGTCCTGCAACAAGAGAAGCTGCTGCGGTGGGAGGCCCACACGCTGCAGCCAGAGAATAGGCTCTCCTTGCAGCAACCAGAGGAAAGCTTGTATGCGGCAGTGGAGACCCAGGGCAGCCATAGGTAAACACACGGATAGAAGGTGAGAAAAGTGAACGCTAAAATTTATTTTAATACAGATTTTGAATAATGGAGCTGCTGCTGCTGCTGCTCAGTAGCTTCAGTCAAGTCCGACTCTGTGCGACCCCACAGACGGCAGCCCACCAGGCTCCCCCGTCCCTGGGATTCTCCTGGCAAGAACACTGGAGTGAGTTGCCAATCCTTCTCCAATGCATGAAAGTGAAAAGTGAAAGTGAAGTCGCTCAGTCATGCCTGACTTCAAAACTCCATGGACTGCAGCCTACCAGGCTGCTCCATCCATGGAATTTTCCAGACAAGAGTACTGGAGTGGGTTGCCATTGCCTTCTCCTTAGTTAAACATAATCAAGTAATGTTAAGAAAATAAATCCTTTCTTACCTCATCAGTAGAGAAACTGAAGTCATCCTTTAGAACTTCAGGATTACAAAATTTGTAAAGAAGGGTGTTTAAACATCGCCTGTCCCAGCTGTCAGTCACCCAGCCACCGTAAACCACCTCCCCAATCAGGTAGCGTAGCGTCTGCCAAGGAACACTGGACTGAGCACTCAGGAAATTTTCCAACACCTTTATGGCAACCTGTAGAAAATGCACTAGTTTTTATTATTTAAGCACATGTTTTCAGTTTGTTTTCATGGTTTAACATAAAATCAACAACTCAAACAGCTGCATATATTTTCTCTTTAAAAATACGTGGAAAAAAAAGGAATAAAAATATTAGGCTATATATTTTATTCATTGTTGTTGAACAAACTTTGACTTACTTAACTGATCAGTATTATTATTTTTTGAATAGACAAAACAAACATGTAGTACTGAATTCAGAGGGCTTCCCAGGTAGCACTAGTAGTAAAGAACCCGCTTGGCAAAGCAGGTAGACATTAAGAGATGCAAGTTTGATTCCTGGGTCAGGAAGATCCCCTGGAGGAAGGCATGGCAACCCACTCCAGCATTCTTGCCTGGAGAATGCCCATGGACAGAGGAGCCTGGCAGGCTGTAATCCACAGGGTTGTACAGGGTTAGACATGACTGCAGCTACTAAGCATGCACAAGCACGCACTGAATTCAGAAGATACAAAAAGATAAACAAAAGAATGTAAATTTTCTCCTACCCCCTACTCTAGCTTTCAGAGCCCTTGCCACGAGGCCATCATTGTTAACAATGTCTTGAGCTACACTTACAGACGCTTTGCGCCTCCAAGGACAGGCTTGCCAGGCTCCTGTGTCCATGTGCTTCTCCAGGCAAGAATACTGGAGTGAGTAGCCATTCCCTTCTCTAGGGGGAATCAAACCCAGGTCGTCTGCATTGCAGGCAGATTCTTTACCATCTGAGCCACAAGGGAAACCCCCTATGAAACTATATGCACATAAATTGACTTCATTCCTTCTTTTTCCCTCCTGACCTTCCCTCCTCTCTCCCTTTCTATCCTCCCTCAGTCCTTCAACTACCTTTCATCTCTCCTTCCCTCTCGTCTTTTTTTTTTTCTGTGTTCCTATCTTTATATACACCATCCTGCAACTGACCAACCAACATATCCTGGCTGCTGTTGCTCAGTGGCGGCAACAACTCATGTTTCCACTAACAGCTGCCGCCGTCCTCTCGTTCCCTCCACTGTTCTTTATCCCTCCTCTGCTAGGAGAGGTTGCCTTATGCAGGTTTTTTTGTACTTTACTAATAATTTGTAATTCACTTGCTACTGGTTATTTTCAGAATCTTTTCTTATATTGGTCAAGATTTGATTTTCTGTACATTTAGCTATTTTTCCTTTGGATTGTCTTTTTCTTGTTAAAATGTGAGAGCTCTTTGTATATTATAGACATTAACTCTGTAAGTTATTTACATTGCAGATATTATCCTAAGTCTGTGATTTGCCTATTGACTTTATTTTGTCGCCATTTTCCATATAGAAGTTTTTATAATCACACATGTGTATCTTTTCTGTTATGGTTCTGGGTTTCAAATTTTAGCTAAGTTATCCCTAATTCCACAATTGTACATGTACTCTCCCAAATTTATTTTTAAAGATTTTTATTGTTTTACTATACATTTAAAGTTTACTCCATTCTGAAATTTATTTTTGTATACAGTATAAGAT
>SJYC01044271.1:0-11236 GCA_006408675.1 Madoqua kirkii | reverse complement strand
GGTCCCCTGGCAGCCCCCATCCCCCCTGCTTCTGTGTGTCCTGCTTTGTCAGATTCCACGTAGAAGTGAGACCACTATGTGAGACCAGGAGACACTTGTCTTTCTGTGCCTGGCTTATTTCATTTCGCAGCCCATCCTCCAGGTTCATCCAGGTTGCTATAAGTGCAGACGAACTTCCTTCTTTTCTTAAGGCCCACTGATTCCACTGTGTGTGTGTAACACAGGCGGCACGTTTTCTCTACCTGCTCACCCGTTACTGGATAGTCGGGCTGTTGCTGTGCAGGTATTTCTTCAAGATCTTGATCTCATCTCCTCTGGATATGCCCTGAGAAGTGGGATTGTCTGGTTGTTCTATTTTAATGTTCTGAGGAACCTCCATACTGTTTTCCATAATGTCAGCCTGGATCTTAATCAAGGTTCGTGGCTTGGAGTCCTTTCTTTGAAGGTGTGACTTGCTTTTTCCCTCTAGTTAAAAACAATAAGTGGGGGAAAGTATTAAATGTCTCCCTGGAGGCGTGGGTGTGGAGGAGAAGGATGGTGTACTGGCTAAATTAGCTTATTTCCATTCTATAAAAATTGTAAGGACTAATGATCCTCTTTGAAAAACCTCAGAGGAATGTTTTATCATAGAATTCTTGAGAAAGACAATCTGTTTACTTCTGTTCCCACCTCAAGTTTAACTTCCTTCTTCAGTGGTTTCCCCCCACTCCCCGGAAGGTTTCGTGTTGGGTCATTCTGAAATGGATTATGGATGAAGAACTGGAGCACGCCAGGGTTCCAAGCTCAGTGATTTAAGAAGAAAAGCTTCCTCTGACTGTTGCTCATGGTCAGAGGCCAGTACAGTGAGACAAGTCCACGAGTGTTTGCAGCCGCTCCGTGTGCAGAGGCTTCTTCTTCTAGAAAGGGAGAAGTCTTTGGGGCCTCAAGATCAACAAAGACCAGTTGAATCTAATTGAGTTTGAAATATTAACTTTCCTTTTGAAAACGCAGGAATTTGCATTTCTGAACAATTGATTCATTGCCCTCCAGATGACCATGGCTGTTGACTTGGAATTCCTTTTATTTTGATGAAGTGCATATCTGCCTCTCCTTCTCAGTTTATCTGGATCTTCCAGAACTTACATGCCTCCAGCCACTCCCATCCAGCCGGTTGGCCATTGGGTTGGCTGGCTGGATCTGTGGGCTGTTCATTCCTTCCTCAAAGGCAGGGACACAGACGGCATCTCTGAAAACCCCAGTCCTAGTGTGTGCTGTGCTGAGTCGCTTCAGTCGTGTCTGACTTTCTGTGACCCCCTGGACTGCAGCCCGCCAGGCTCCTCTGCCCAGGGGCTTTCTCCAGGCAGGAACACTGGAGTGGGTTGCCCCACCTCCTCCAGGGGACCTTCCCGATCCCACTCTCTTACGTCTCCTGCGCTGGCAGGCGGGTTCTTTACCACCAGCGCCACCTGGGAAGTCCCAGGTCTAGTCGCGTCTTCATATATTATAATTTGTTCTCCTTTAATAGCTTGGGTGTTCCATGGAGACTTTAAAAATATGATCCGGCATTTCAGGTCTGTGTCTCCTCACCAACCTGGTCAGTTTAGGGCTTTTAGGTGGACTAGGGGTAATATGGCTGTATTCTGTGTTTCCCTTTGCAGCCTGCATTGAAAGCATAACCTTCCATTTCTGTCTTTCGAAACGCAGCCTGGGCCACTGCTTTCGCGCGTTTCTGCCGAAGCTGAGTCATCTCTAGTCATGCTGATCACCTCCAGTTAGGAGTGCTTTCTTCCAGGACAGAATCTCCATTTTTTGTTTGTTTGCCAGTGGCTTCCCTGGTGGCCCAGATGGTAAGGAATCGCTTGCAGAGCAGAAGACCCGGGTCGGGAAGCTCCCCTGGAGGAGGGCAGGGCAGCCCACTCCAGTGCTCTTGCCCGGAGAATCCCAGGGACAGAGGAGCCTGGCCGGCCACAGTTCGTGGGGTAGCAAAGAATCGGACAGGACTGAGCGACTAACTTGCTTCCCTTGTCTGTCCTGAATTGTTTGGTCTATCGTGTGTTGTGACTGTGTGGGGTCTTCTGCTGCGGGTGGGCTTCTCCAGCTGTGGGGAGTGGGGACTGCTCTCGCTGTGGAGGGCCGCTGCGCTTGCGGTTACTGCTCTTGCCGTGGAGCACCGGCTTCCGTAGCTGCAGCTCGTGGCTCAGCGGTGGCGGCTCCTGGGCGTGGCTCACGGCTGCACCGCACGTCATGTGGGGTCCTCACCGACCAGGGGCTGACCCGTGTCCCCTACACGGACAGCTGGACTCGAGCCACGGGCCCACCGGGGAAGTCCTTGACTCCTGTTTTTCCCCTTAAGTATCTTGCTGCTCAAAATGTGATCCAAATACTACATTAGAAATACATTTTCCAGGTACCAGCCTCACCTAATGAACCTGCATTTTAATAAAGTTGATTTGTATCTGCCTCAAAATGTGAGGAGCACTGGTTGATTTAAGGTTTTCTTTTTACAAATTACATTGTCAAGATGTAAAGGGACACAGTTCCATTAAACATTCTTTGGACATTTTTTCCCAACATTTTATTATGAAACATTTCAAATGTACAGCAAAGTGGAAAGAGTTCTACCGTAAGCTCCCTGGACTGTCCACCCAGAGTCAACCATTAATTTAATTATTGTCCTTTCCTTTCCTGCCAGTTACTTTCTATCAAGAACTTGGGACTTCCTGGGCGGGCCAGTGGTTCAGACTCTGAGCTCCGCTGTAGGGCCCTGGGTCCGGTCCCTGGTCTGGGTACTGCGATCCTACGTGCCACACAGCGCAACCAAAAAAAAAAAAAGTACAGACTGCTCTTTCATTTGGGAATCCAAAGTAAAAGCCAATAAATTCCACGTCCTCAGGACTCGGCGCTGTCACTGCCAAGGGCCCAAGTTCTATCCCTGGTAGGAGAACTAAGGTGCAGCCAAGAAACCAAAACAGCAACAGCAACAAAAAACCCCAAACGAACAAAACACTAACAACATGCCTGTTAGAGTGTGTCTTGGTAGTAAGGGCCTCAGCCCTTCCTCTAGAGTCCTCAATGGGTTTGACACGTTTGCACCTGGTTTCTCGTGAGTCAGAGAAACACGATGGGGTGGGAGTCGGGGAGCACCGGTGTTTCACAGAGTGGGGTGCTGGTTCTTGCCCCCGATCTGGAACACGGGGCCTCAGAATACTCCCCCCATACGGTGAGCGGGTTCAGACACCATCCCTAATGTTGATTCCAGCCCTGTAATCATCAGTCTATTGCAAATATTATTAGCATCACTAATTCTTGGGTGGAGAAACTGACAACCCATTCAGTACTCGAATAAGAAGGAAAGCGTGTGTCGGCGTGGGAAAGTGATTATTTCCTAAGCTACTGAGTAAAACACAGCTGCACTGGCACTTTTAACTCTGGTTTCTTGTCAATTTCTGTTCTTTCAGGAAACCGTACAGACACGCGGAGCCGTCCACCATCTGGAGCTCAGAAAGTCGACTGGGGAGGACTGTGGCTTCTGGACCGTCCAGGTGCTTCACAGATGTGAGCATTTGTCCCGCACTCGCCAGCTGGAGCCCCGAACAGCTGCACGGCCTGTGCTCCAGCTCCCATAGCCCTGAACCGAGGGGTCGTTTTCCAAGTGGCCGAGAGCAGCTGCTGACGCTGCGGTCTGACAGCCGCACCCTGCCCGCTGCCTCCCAGAGCTGGGCTGGAGAAAGCCTCGTTTGGGGCTGGAGTCTCCTGACTCTTGAATTAGGATTCCAGGTGGGGGCCTCGTTTCTGTAGCCCCCAACATCCCTGTAGGCATCCCCATCACCCCCCGTGTCTTCCTGGCAAACTCCCACCGCCTCACTCCACAGGCTCGGAATCCTCCGCGATCACCATGGCCTGGCTTTCCCTAAAGGTCTTGGTGGTGGGGCTGAGTTTCCTGGGATGTCTTTATCCTCTTGTGGATTTTAGCTTCAGTGGGGAAACAAGAGGCCAGAAACCGAATTTCGTGATCATTTTGGCGGATGACATGGGGTGGGGTGACCTGGGAGCCAACTGGGCAGACACGAAGGACACTGCCAACCTGGACAAGATGGCTGCAGAAGGGATGAGGTGAGTGCTGGGGGCGCCAAGCCCGCTTCTCTGGATGGCCGACCCTGACTCGGGGAAGGGGGCTGCGCAAAAGCTCTTAGGGAGCAATCGCGGGGCCCATGTTGACTGAATTGATTGGTTGATGAATTGGTTTTTCAGCCAGTACAGCATCATGAAGAAATCCATCCATCCATGCATCCATCCATTCATCCACCCCTGCATCCATCCATCCATCCATCCATCCATCCATCCATCCATCCATCCATCCATTGCTTCATCTGTCCATCCATCCATCCCTTCATCCATCCATCCATCCACCCCTTCATCCATCCATCCACCCATCCACCCCTTCATCCATCCATCCATCTGTTCTTTCATCCTTCCATCCCTCCATCCCTCCATCCGTCTATGCATGCATCTATCCAATAATACTTTTTTTTTTTTGGCTGCGCTCTTCAACTTGTTGTGATCCTAATTCCCTGATCAGAGATCAAATTCAGGGCCCTACCAGTGAGAACGCTGAGCCCTAACTGCTCAGGGAAATCTGGTAACACTAAATTTGTGTGTGTGTATTTTAGGAAGTGGAAACACAAAGGTGAACAAGATGAAAATCCTTGCCCTCAAGGTCTCTTAGTGGAGACAGGCTGAAAGGAAAGTACAGATTACAATCTAGTCCATGAGCTTGCATCAGGAGTTTGTAGAGTCTGTGGGGAGGGTGTGGACCCCAGCCTGGAAGTTTAAGGGAGAAGGTGACCTTTGGAGAGTGACTAAAAGTCAGGGGGGGGCACACAGAGGCCAAAGGACTTGGTTGTGAGCTGACAGGGTTTATGGCCCGTTTATGGCGCACTTAACTCTGAAGGCCGCAGAAAGGAAGAGGGGTGAGTGTCTGAACCAGTCAAGTGTTTATAAAGTTTTTGCTCCAATGCAGCTTTCCCCTCTTTGAAAGTGGGGCAGAGAAAAAGTGGAGGGCGTCCAGACTGTGGGTTTTCCTTGCTGGGCGGCCGTTGCTCTGCCTGGCCGCTTCCCGTCTGTCAGGGTTAAAGTCTCTGGTGGGGACTCGCCCGCCAGCTTGGGGACAGCACACGGTCTTCTCTGGAGTCTCACCCACGGGCATCCTCACGCTTAGAGCTCTCCCTGAAATAGGAGCCCTGTGGTCCCTGCATCTGGTGTCGCTCACTCTCATCCATCCTCCTCCCTTTGGCCAAGAGGAAGTTTCTAGAAACATCTTCAAAGGCGTTTGGTAGCCCCAAGGATAAAATCTGAACTCCAAGGAGCAGTGAACAAGCCCAGCCCACCCCCTGCCCTGGCCCTCCGCGGGGCCCCTCCTGTCTGGACCAGCCGTGGTCCCCTCCGTGCCTTCAGCTGTTTTCTCCCTGTGTTTAATCCTCTATGTGATTAGTTCTTTCGTTGTTGTTCGGTTGCTCATCGTGTCCAGCTCTTTTTTTAAATATAACTAGTGTTTTGTATTAGAGTATGCTTGATTTACAATGAGATAGTTTTAGGTTTATAGCAAAGTGATTCAGCTATACCTGCACGTCTATCCATCCTTTTCCAGATTCTCTTCCTGTGCAGGTCATTGCGGAGTGCTGAGCAGAGTCCCTGTATGACACAGTAGGTCCTTGTCGGTTATCCACCTTGCAGATAATGATTCGTGTTTCCTGATACACTTTCCACTTGTTTGTTGTTATTCAGTCACTCAGTTGTGTCCCACTCTGCGACCCCATGGACTGCAGCACACCAGGCTTCCCTGTCCTTCACTGTCTGCTGGAGTTTGCTCAAAGTCATGTCCACTGAGTCGCAGATGCCATCTCGCCATCTCATCCTCTGTCGTCCCCTTCTCTTCCTGCCCTCAATCTTTCCCAGCATCAGGGTCTTTTCCAGTGAGCCGGCTATTCACGTCAGGTGGCCAGAGTATCTGAGCTTCAGCTTCAGCATCTGTCCTTCCAATGAATATTCAGGCCTGATCGCCTTTAGGATGGACTGGTTGGATCTCCTTGCAGTCCAAGGGGCTCTCAAGAGTCTTCTCCAGCACCACAGTTCAAAAGCATCAATTCTTTGGCGCTCAGCCTTCTGTGTGGTCCCCCTCTATGGCCCAGTCCACTCTCCTCTGCTGTTTAACTGGCTTCCTTCACCAGCTGGTTCCCAGTTCCGCGTGAGGTCCTGGGGTGGCTCACTTGGCTGTCTCAGGTGCGCCCTGTCATCATCTCTGCTGCTCTTCCTGGTGACTGCCTGACCAGCTGACCACCTGTGTTGGGTGCAAAAGCGTCAGCCCCAAATTCGCATCTGCCCAGAGCCTCAGAATGTGCCCATATTTGGAAATAGGGTCTTTGCAGATGTCGTTAGTTAAGATCCCTGTGCCGTCTTACTTGATTTCGAATGGCCCTCAGCCCAGCCCCTGCTGTCCTTACAGGGAGAGGAGAGGATGCAGAAGAGAAGGTGAAGTGAAGATGGAGGCAGAGGCTGGAGTGAGGTGCCCACAAGGGTTGCCCGGCAGCCATCAGAAACCGGGGGGAGCCTGGGATGGCTCTCCTGGTGAACCTGCGGAAGGACTCGACCCCGCCGTCTTGATTTCAGGCTTCTTGCCTCCCAAGCTGTGGATCAGTTTCTGTAGCTGCAGGCCCCGCGGTCTGTGGTCTGTCACGGCAGCCGCAGGAGACTGTGCAGACCCCTTCTAGCTCCTTCAGGAGGAGAAACGCCTCGTCTGTCCTCCTCGCCTGGCGCCTAGGAGACAGTTCATAAATATTTGTTCGTCAATAATTGGGCTTCAGGAGTTCCAGGTGCTTTGAAATGTCGCCCCAGATTTTTCATGTCAGATTTTTTCTTTTTCTCTCCGGGGACAGGGTTACTCCCCAGCATTGACCAGAGCCTCAGCGGGAACTGGATTGCCTAATGCTCAAGCACTTCTGCTTTCCATGTCGAGTGGGTTTGTGGGGAAGTCTGTGGCCCCTTATTTAAACCGAGATTTGTGAGGCCCGGCTCTCCTCGCGAGCCGTCCCCACCTGCGTGCTCAGCCCCGGCGGAAAGGGCCTCTTGGGGCCCAAAGGCACACACACCTGGGGGCTCTCCTGCCTTCCTCCCGGCTGCCGCGGCCTCGTGACAGGGCCCTCGGGCCTGTGTCGACAGCTTTTCACTCTGCACTTTGTTGACAGGAAAGCGCGCTTCCTGTGAGGCCAGGGTTGATTCACTGCGGGCTTTTCCTTGCCTGCCCGCTCGCCGCTGGTGGGGAACCGTGACTCTCAGAAAGCACACTTATTGCCAAACAGGGGCCCAGGGGGACTTGAGAAACTCTCTCCTATCGTCTCCCTTTCTTCCGCGTGGTAGTCCGTTTCCTGGGACTGTGGCAACCAGTTACTACAGACAAGCTGGCTCCATGAGAAAGAATGAAATATCGGGTTTCCTGGGGGGTCAGTGGTTAAGACCCCTCACTCCCACTGCACGGGGCGAGAGTTTGATTCCCGGTCATGGAACCAAGACCCCACAAGCTGAGGGGCATGGCCAAAAGCAAGTAAGTGCAGAAAAGAGTGAGATAATGCCATTTGCAGCAACAAGGATGGACTCAGGCACGATCATAGCAAGTGAAGTGAGGCAGAGGAAGACAGACACCATGTGATATCACTTACACGTGGGATCTGAAAAAACTGGCACCGGTGAGCTTGTTTACAAAACAGATTTCACAGATGTAGAAGACAAACTTAGGGTCGCCAAAGGGGAAAGGTGAGGAGGGATGAGTCAGGAGTTTGGGGTTAGCAGATACACAACAGTGTCTATAAAACAGGTAAAGGAGAAGGACCCGCCGTGCAGCACAGAGGACTATATTCAGCATCTTGTAATAACCTATCATGGGAAAGAGGCTGAAAAGGAGTATCTAAAAGGAAGGGAAGAAATGGGGGTTTGAGTACATAAGCTAGGATATGTAGATTGGATAAACTGCAGGATCCTGCTGCGGAACACACGGGGCCGCCTTCAGTATCCTGTGACAGACCGCAGTGGGAAAGAATGCGAGAAAGACTGAGTGTGTGTAACCGAGTCTTTGTTGAGAGCAGAAGTTAACAGGACATTGTGAATCAGCCGCACTCCAGTAAAAATACCAAGGAAGCATAGATGCGAAACGGTGGCGCAGCTGGTAGAGAATCCACCTGCGATGCGGGAGACCTGGGTTCAGTCCCTGGACGGGAAGACCCCCTGGAGGAGGGCATGGCCGCCCACTCCAGTCTTCTTGCCTGGAGAGTCCCATGGACAGAGGAGCCTGGGGGCTACAGTTCATGGGGTCGCAAAGAATCAGCCAGAACTCAGCCGCTAAACAGCAACACAACTGGAGATAGGTCAGCTGTGGTCTTGTCATTAGAAACAGTAAACGTTTGAATCGGCCATATGAACTGGTTCCTCTGCCGTTGAGAAGTCTGAGAGAGGACTGTGGAGGAGAGCAGACCCAGAGGCAGTCCCCAGGGGGCCTGTGTGGCCCGTGCATGGCGGACCAGCACCTGCCACAATTGTCACTACCCCGTCCTGCCTGCTCGCCGGGCCCCAGGCCCCGGGCATTGCCCCGTTCGGTTCTTGCCACCACCCGAGGCTGCGCTTCTTCCACGGGTGAGGGACTCAGGGTCAAATAACTGGCACAGAGTTGGCGAGCGGCGGAATCAACATCCTCCCGTCGAGAGCCTTCTCGTTAAGGGCTGGGTGGGAGAGGGGAGTTTGCCAAGAGTGTCCTTCAAGGCCTGGGCCGGCTTTGCCAGGAAGAGGGAAGGCAGCTGTTGGAGGGGGCGGGGACTGGAATCTCGGTAGTTTTCCTCCGTTTGAAGCTGGCAAGGGATTTGTGTGCTGCGCAGGTGGAAGGGGCGGCCGAGGGATGTGGTTTAGTCGTCAACCATTGTTTTCTGGTTTGGTTTTCTCTGTGGCCTCGCTTTCAGGCTTGTGGACTCCTAGCTCCCCAGCCAGGGACGGAACCCCGCCAGTGTGAGCCTGGAGGCCTAGCCGCCTGACCACCAGGGAGGCCCCATTCATCTCTTTCTCAGCCTGACTGTGGTCCGTGCAGTTCCCCTGCTTCCCTGATTAGCAGCTGTTTGAATCTGACCTTCAGAGCTTAGGGGCCTCCCTGGTGGCTCAGAGGGTGAAGAATCTGCCTGCAACGCAGGAGACCCGGGTTCAGGCCCTGTGCTGGGACGATCCCCTGGAGAAGGGAATGGATACCCGCTCCAGCTTCTTCCCTGGAGAATCCCGTGGACAGAGGAGCCTGGTGAGCTGCAGTCCGTGGGGTCGCAGAGTCGGACACGACTGAGCGGCTGACAGTAACACGTTCCGAACTCAGGGGAGGTCGTCGGGGCTGAGTGAAGCCTGTTTTCTACAAACAAGAAACGGGGGACGTGGAAAGGCTCTCGTGCCCCGGAGGGCCCCACAGGGTCCCTCTTAGTTTCGTGCTTCACCGACAAGACTGCCGTCTCTTGGTGCCCAGGCAGTGGTTAGCCAGTAACATCTCAGCGGTCGTGGTCGCCACCCAGAGGAGCGCCGCGATTGGTGACTGTTATGCACACTGTGCGTTTCATCCCCGTGACTCGCGTCTTCTGAAACTGGGACTGTGTCCCTGTTAATCTCCCTCAGCCATTTCCCTCACTCCTCCCCTTGGGCAAGAACATGTTCGTTCTCTATTTTGTCATCGGGGTTCATTTGTTTTCCTGTCTTGCCATCCACGCATACGTGAGCTCGTACAGTTATTGCCTTTTTCTGTCTGTTTTTCCTCACTTCGCTCAGGGTCGTATCCACCCGTGCAGCTGCAGATGGGAAGCGCGTCCTTTACTGTGGCTGCGTCGCAGTCCTCGGCCTGTGTGCACCGCAGCGTCTTCAGTCTCCCCGTGGACACGCAGGTGCCTCCCTGGCCTGACTGCGTTAGCGGCGCCGCAGTGGGCACAGGGGTCTAGGTGGCGGCACCGTGTAAGTGTGCTGGCCCCTGTCATCTGCTAACTACGCGCAGTTGCCTTCTCTTCTTTTCTGCTTTGCCTTCTCTGCCCTTAATTTCCTTTTGAGGCAAGTCCCTGCTGCTCTGAGAGTTCTAGGCAGTGACTTAGAATCTGAGATCAGCGGTCACCCCTGCAAGGTCAGAGGCCCCCAGGAGCTTGAGGCTGTTTCTAAAAACAGGCCCTGGTGAGCAATGAATGGAGCTGTCAGTTTGAACCAGGAGAGAAGGGGGCGGGGCACAACCTTTAAAAGAATGACCCAGCCCGAGGACAGGACGGCAGCTGATGAGAACCCAGTGGGCCCAAGATGGCAGACCAGTTGGCTGCCACTGGCTCTTGCGCCTCAGCATACGCTCACTGGAACACAGAGAGAAATGACCCACCCTCAGGCGCCATGACAGTTACACAGCTAACCACAAAGGTCAACAAGTGGGTGGTGGCCCAGTTCCTGGAAGTCCCCACCCCTTCCCCAAAAGAGCTGGCACGTTCCTCCCCCTGATTAGCCTGTGAAGCTGCCCACCTCTATAAATACCGACGGCCCCGTCCCCTGGAGCCACACTCACCTTCTCCACCTCACTCTGTCTGTGGAGTGGGCTTCTCTCTAAAAAACCCCCCTTCTTACCTATCCCTTTGTCTCTCCCTGAATACTTTCTGCCACGAGACATCAAGAACCTGAACCTCATTCATCCTGACACCAGGCGTGTTCGACTCCCAGGCTGGCTTTTGGCTCAGGTCCGGGCCAGGGGGGTCAAGTCTCAGTGTGAGGCGCACGGTTTCAAGTTCAGCCCAAAGCCAGGAGTGAGTTCTCTTTCCAGAACTGACTTTCTGTGAAAGCGCCCGTGCTCTGCCGCCTCTCAGGGCCTTCTCAGCACTTCTGCGGCTCTGGGGAGGTTGCAGGACCTGGAGAGGTGCTGGAGACTGCAGCAGAGGGAAGTCTGATAGATGCTCGAGAGTGAGGGCAGGAAGGACTTTCTGAGGGAGACTTCCATCAGCCAGAGAAGGACCCTCCCCTACCAGGACATCCCCTTCCAGCCTTCTCTGCTCTGCCCCTGACCTTGTAACTCAGTAATCCAGGGGAAGCGCCCTCCTTAGGGAGAAATCCTCTCCTCTGTGTGCGTCACCTTTACCTCTGAGCTGTTTGCTCTGGGACGTCCCATTCTGTCCTCCCTTTGTAAATCCTCAGCATCGTGGGATTGGGCGGGGGGGGGGGGGGGGTT
>SJYC01044266.1:0-44387 GCA_006408675.1 Madoqua kirkii | reverse complement strand
GCCTGATGTGGGGGGGGGAATCTGTGAAAACGTCACATGGAAGCTTGTGCTGCAGAAGGGGTGGGATGAGAGGAGGGGTCTCAGAAAAAGGTCAACACAGGGTTTTCAGGTCTCGCTTTGACCCTCACGTCCTCCCCCGTCGCAGGTCCACTCCTGCCAGCCCTCAGCATCCAGCTGAGACGCCAGCTATTTTGAGAAGCATTTTGAGCTTCCCGTCTCAACCCCAGCCCCCCACCCCCAGCATCCTGGGGTGCCTTGCTCCTCTGATCTCTTGCTGGCTTCCCGGGAAGCCAGCTCTTCAAGCTAAATCTCTATTTCTTATCTCCCCTTCAGATGGGAAGTTTCTTGAGGGCAGAATGTCTTCTTTTATCCCCCAAAGTGTCGTGCATGTTGTAGATTTGCCCCAGATAGTTCCTGCTGTGTCCGGGACAGCGCTGGGCATGGTAGGAGTCCAGGAATTCTCCCGCTTCCTTCCCTTTCGGGCTAACTCTAATCACAAGATGTTTTGCAAATCTCGTCTTGCGGCCAGGAGCCAGCAACGTGCTTTCCTTGCATGCTTACCGAGGGATATTCATGAAATCCTCTTTTAATTACACACTCATAACACTGCAGAGTTAGATCACGGGAAATTAAATTTCTGCGCTGGGTGCGGGCGCGCAGGCCCCCGGTCTCACCGGCCCCCGGTCTCACCAGCCCCCCGTCTCACCGGCGCTCCTGTTCCAGGCTTTGACTACTACTTCGGGGTCCCGTACAGCCACGACATGGGCTGCACCGACATTCCTGGCTTCAACCACCCGCCCTGCCCGGCGTGCCCGCGGGGCGCCAGGCCACCCAGGTAACCCCGGCCGGGTGCTGGCTCCGGGCATCCGAGTGAGGGAGAGTCCCGGGGCGTGGTCCGTCCAGAGGAGGCCCGGTGACCGCAGCAAGGAAGGGTCTTGTGCCTTTAGTGCAGATTTTGAATGCACTATGTGTATGGCGGGCAAGACCGCCTTCTGTGAGTTTCCCTGGACTGTTGAGCTCAGTGGGGGGAGGGGGTGCTACAGGTCTCATGCGGATGGCCTCCCTCCTCTTGTCCTGGACCACGCACCTGTCCCGCCAGGGGACAGAAGGAGGGGGACGGAGGAAAAGCCCGCAGGGCTCCTGGCACGCCCCACCCCCACCTGCACTAAGCCTGCGGCCCAGCGTTGGAACGCCCCGCAGGCACTCAACAGGATGCTCTCAGAACACACTCAGTGAGCTGGGGAAGCGCTCACAATAGAACAGTGAGTGGAAAAAGCAGGAAACAAAACCATCAGCACGGGTCTGAACTGCGTCTGTATTTACACCTCCGATAGCCCCACAGGAAATGGCAACCGTGGTCCATTCACAGCGGCTGCGCCATTAAGGAGTTTTCATTGTTTTCCCTCTCGTCGTATTTTTCCTACGTTCTTCAATGAGCACGCAGTACATTTCCTATCAGAAAAAGGCGATAAACCGTAAGCAGCTGATAAAGCCGGTGCTCTGCTTGTCCGGAGCGTGCCCTGCAGTTATTTGCGAGGTTTCAAGGTGTCTGAGCCGCTTGGGGCAAGTGGGTCTCAGGTGGCCAATTAATAACGCAGTAGTTAGTGTGATAATGGCCATTTATGGAGACACTGTTGCATTCTAAGCTCCCTGCGTGCGGATCTGTGGTCTGTGTGCCCATGGACCGAGGCAACTGTTTCTCCTGATTGTCCAGGGAACGGCGCTTACCTGGCGCGGTCACAATAGAGCCACGACGGGGAGCTGGAGAGTCTACCTGGGTCTCCCTGAGTTGGGAGGGTGGGGTCCATGGGAAAAGTCAAAGCTACTGATTGGCTCTGAGACTCTGCTTGAGTATCTCAGTTTGTTTAGACTTCAGTTTCTCTCCCAGCAAAATAGGAGTAATAACATCCTAGCTCAAAAGAGTCGTTGGGAGCCTCATACAGCAGCCAAGCTTGCCCAAGAAGCGCACACGTCTGCGGGAAGGGAGCGGGCGGAGGCGTTATATCGGGTTACACCCAGGAAGTGGGAGGCTGGACAGAGCACCTGGGCCAGGCTGCTCAGCGTGCCCGACCCAGGCCTACCCGGGCCGTGGGAATGAGTGAGTGCTCTGCCATCTGTGGTTTCCACCCAGGACCCTTGAGCGAGACTGCTACTCTGACCTGGCCCTTCCTCTGTACGAGAACCTCGACATCGTGGAGCAGCCCGTGAACTTGAGCGCCCTTGCGCAGAAGTACGCTGAGAAGGCCACCCAGTTCATCCAGCAGGCGAGGTGAGGAGCCCTGCATCCGCCCCCGCCCCCCGTGCCCAGGTGGGCTCAGAGCCGTGGCAGAGCCCCATTGCCCAACAAAGATGCGTGCGTGCCTCCTGGAAGAGATGCCCCTCAGAAAAGACTCTGCTCAGAAAGCCTGAGGGCAGGAGGAGAAGGGGGCGACAGAAGATGAGATGGTTGGATGGCATCACTGACTCGGTGGACGTGAGTCTGGGCAGCTCCAGGGTTGGTGAAGGACAGGGAAGCCTGGCGTGCTGCAGTCCGTGGGGTCACAAAGAGTTGGACACAACTGAGCAACAACAAATACAGCTGGAGACCAGGCTGTCCTGGGGTCTCCTGGGTCGCCTGACCAGGCCTGGGCTAGCAGGGCCGTAGGTGCAGGTCCCTTCCCAGAGTCCCGCTCAGACCACGCCCTAGTCATTGTCACGGGTCCTCGCTGCTCCGTGTCGCCCCTTGAGGCCGGGGCCCATTTCCTGCCCTCTGTGCATTCGGAGCGTTTGTTCGGCTCGTTGGTTGGCAGGGCACGTCTGCTGCCGTCACAAACTTACCCCCAACTTATTGAGAACAACAGCAGTTTGTTCTCCTGTAGATCTGGAGACCAGATGTCTGAAATGCGTCTTATGGGGGCTCAAGCCCAGGTGGCAGCAGGACTGTTTCCTTCTCAAGTGTCTAGGGGGAATCGTTTCTTTTTCTTTTATTAAAAAATATTGTTTTATTTTTTTGGCTGTGCCGGGCTTAATGTTCAGAATGTGCAATCTAGCTCCCTGACCAGGGATTGAACCTGGGCCCCCTGCATTGGAAAGGTGGAGTCTTAGCCCCTGGATCACCTGGGAAGTCCTGAGAATCGTTTCTTGTGTCTACCAGCTTCTGGCGGCTGTTGATATTTCTTGGCTCTGGTTGCATCAGATCAGTTCAGTTCATTTCAGTTCAGTCGCTCAGTCGTGTCCGACTCTTTGCGACCCCATGAATCGAAACATGCCAGGCCTCCCTGTCCATCACCAACTCCGAGTTCACTCAGACTCACGTCCATAGAGTCAGTGATGCCATCCAGCATCTCATCCTCTGTCGTCCCCTTCTCCCATCCCCTTCTTCTCCTGCCCCCAATCCCTCCCAGCATCAGAGTCTTTTCCAATGAGTCAACTCTTTGCACGAGGTGGCCAAAGTACTGGCGTTTCAGCTTCAGCCTCATTCCTTCCAAAGAAATCCCAGGGCTCATCTCCTTCAGAATGGACAGGTTGGATCTCCTTGCAGTCCAAGGGACTCTCAAGAGTCTTCTCCAACACCACAGTTCAAAAGCATCAGTTCTTCAGCACTCAGCCTTCTTCATAGTCCAACTCTCGCATCCATACATGACCTCAGGAAAAACCATAGCCTTGACTAGACAGACCTTAGTTGGCAAAGTAATGTCTCTGCTTTTGAATATGCTATCTAGGGTGGTCATAACTTTTCTTCCAAGGAGTAAGCATCTGCTAATTTCATGGCTGCAGGCACCATCTGCAGTGATTTTGGAGCCCCCCCAAAATGAAGTCTGACTCTGTTTCCACTGTTTCCCCATCTGGTTGCATCGTTCTGTTTGTTTGTTTGTTTGTTTGTTTGTTGTTTGTTTGTTTGTTTGTTTGTTTTTTGCCACACCAAGGGGCTCGCAGGATCTTGGTTCCCCCACTAGGGATGGAACCCAGACCCCGGGCAGTGGAAGTGTGGCGTGCTGACCACTTGGCCACCAGGGACTTCCTGGCCCCTTCCTTCTGGCCTCTCCTCTTCTGTAGCCAAGGCCCTCCCCTGCCTCCCTCTTAGGAGGACACTTGTGACTATGTTTAGGGTCTACTGGCCTTCTCTGGTGGCTTAGACAATAAAAAATCTGCCTGCAATGAGGGAGACCTGGGTTTGATCCCCTCATCAACAAGATCCCCTGGAGAAGGGAAAGGCTGCCCACTCCAGCATTCTTGCCTGGAGAATCCCCACGGACAGAGGAGCCTGGCGGGCTACAGTCCATAGAGTCGCAAAGAGTCAGACGTGACTGACGTGACTAACGCTTTCACACCGAGGGTCTACTAAGACAGTCTAAGAAAAGCCTCTGCTCTCAAGACCATTCGCTTCATTGCATCCTCAAAGTGTCCTTGGTCGTACAAGGTAACAGAGATTCTAGGAATTAGACCCTGGATATCTTTGGGGGCCGGTATTCAGTGGGTCCCTCTTGCTTGATCTCACCACCTGCTTGGGACCCAGACTGTGAGAGCAGCGCCTCAGGCTTTAGAGATGGCATCCTACGAATTTTTCAGGCCTTTCTGAGAAACGCTGTTTCGCTGGTCTGCTTGTTTTTTTTTATTTTTCAGACGGTTGGTATTAAGAGGGCAGAGCCCCTTCTCCCGCCCGGGCGCTGTGTTGGCTTCCCGGTGCCCTGGGGTGGGCAGCCAGCCCAAGGCTGGTGGGGCCCGTCCCCCACTGCGTTCCCGGTGGGGTCTCAGTGCTCCTGGAGGGTTTGGGGGACAGCAGCTGGCTGAGGGCTGACGGAGGCGCTGAAGAGGGTGCGGTGCTGTTCGAACCAGTTAACTGACCAGTTGAAAGACAAGCACATCAGGAAACAAACTCTTTGTCGTAAGAAAGAGGCAAAGCATTGTGAGTTTATTAATTCGTTATGGAGTAAAAAGTCACATGAATCCTGTTGGCTTTTAACTTGGTGGAGAATAATCCTCAGGCAGCTGGTGTCTGTAGGACTTGACCTGCCGGGTCGCCTGTGGTTTCTGAAGAGTCAGCACACACGAGGCCCCTCTGTGTTCCTTTCTCCTCTGTGACCCTGACCCACCTGGACTTGTTTGTCAAAACAACTGTGGGGGGGGGCGGGGTCACTGGACTGTGGCTTCCTGCCGGCGCTCAGCAAGGGTCTCGCCCCAGGACTTTGAACGTTTTTCCTCAGGTCTTTACTTGAATTTAGATTCCTGACCTAGCAGGAATGCTGAAGGCTGATTCTTTCTTGTTGTTTTTAAATGAAAGTGTAATTTACAGTGTTGTGTTAATTTTTTACTGTGTAGCAAAGTGACTCCGTTATGCATTCTTTTTTATATTCTTTTCCATGCTAGTTTATCCCAGGATATTGACTACAGGTCCCTATAGCCGTACGGGAGCCCTATAGTCATCGCTAATCGGTGGGACCTTCTTGTTTACCCACCTGCTTATAGTAATTTGTGTCTGCCAATCGCGAACCCCAGTCCTCCTTCTCCACCCCCAACCCTGCCAGCCTTGGCAACAGCACGTCTGCTCCCTGTCTGTGAGTCTGCTTCTGTTTCTTGGATAAGTTCATTTCTGTCGTATTGGAGATTCCACATGTAAGAGATGTTCTTTGTTGTTCAGACGCTAAGTCACGTCTGACTCTTTGTGACTCCATGGACTGTACCGCCAGGCTCCTCTGTCCATGGGATTCTCCAGACAAGAATACTGGCGCGGGGTTGCCATTTCCTTCTCTGGGGGATCTTAAAGGCTCCCATTTACTCAGTGCTTACTCTGGGCAGTTAATCCTCACAGCTCTGCCAGGGAGGCTTGGCTCTCCCCACTGAGCTGACAGCCGAGGTTAAGTGAACCGCCCAGGGCCATCCATACACCTCTAGAAACTTTTCGTCTTCCCAAACGGAAGCCCTGTCCCCATTAAACACCAGCTCCCGTCTTCCCTTCCCCGCAGCCCCCGACAGCCCCCATTCTGCTTGCTGTCTGTCTGGAGCTGACTGCTCTGGGCACCTCCTGTGAGTGGGATCTGGCCGTGCCTGACCTCGGGTGATGGCTCATTTCACGCAGCCTAATGTCTGCAAGGCTCACCCTCGCGGGTGAGACGCTGCATTCTTTCATTTCATTTTCAGGAGTCGAAACAGCCACGCATGGTGTGGCTATGGCATTGGACAATGAACCTATAGAAATGTAGCAAGGAAATTGTTGATTTTTTTAAATTTATTTTTTGGGGGCATAATTGCTTTACAATATTGTATCCGTTTCCTCCGTATAGCAGAGTGAGTCGGCTATACCTATAGACATTTCCTCTCCGTTCTGGATTTCCTTCTCACGTAGGTCACCACAGAATGTCCAGCGGAGTTCCCTGGGCTCCACAGCAGGTTCTCGTTAGCTGTCCATTTCTTTTTTAAGTATTTATCTCTTGTTAATCACTCAATTGTGTCCAGCTCTTTTCGACCCCATGAACTATATATAGCTGACCAGGCTCCTCTGTCCATGGAATTATCCAGGCAAGAATACTGGGGTGGGTTGCCATTTCTTTCTCCAGGGGATCTTTCCGACCCAGGGATTGAACCCATTTATCTTACGTCGCCTGCATTCGCAGGTGGGTTCTTTACCACTAGCACCACCTGGGAAGTCATCTGTTTTATGCATAGTATAAAAAAGAAATTGATTAAAATGGGGAAGAGGTCCGAACCAGGATATCTGTCCTTCAAAGACAGCTGACTCCACCCAGTCCCAATCAGGGGACCCCAGGAGTCGGGATGCAGGAGGCCTCCAGGTTTGAGGCAGAGCTGAGCCTGGGGGGACTCAGAGGATGTGACATGGTGGGGGGTGTGAACCTAGGTGAGCCAGGAAAGCTCAGGCCTGTGTGAAAGTTAAGTGCAAGGTTCAGTTCAGTTCAGTTGCTCAGTTGTGTCTGACTCTTTGCGACCCCATGAACCGCAGCACGCCAGGCCTCCCTGTCCATCACCAACTCTCAGAGTTTACTGAAACTCATGTCCATCACGTTGGTGATGCCATCCAACCATCTCATCCTCTGTTGTCCCCTTCTCTTCCCACCTTCAATCTTTCCCAGCATCAGGATCTGTTCCAGTGAGTCAGTTCTTTGCGTCAGGTGGCCAGAGTACTAGAGTTTCAGCTTTAGCATCAGTCCTTCCAATGAACACCCAGGACTGATCTCCTTTAGGATGGGCTGGTTGGATCTCCTTGGAGTCCAGCAGACTCTCAAGAGTCTTCTCCAGCACCACAGTTCAAAAGCATCAGTTCTTCGGCGCTCAGCCTCCTTTATGGTCCAACTGGGGACAGAAGAGCCCGGCGTCTGTCCCTCGGAGAGCCTGCCTGAGGCCTTCCTGCCCCCGCCATGTCCTCTGAAAGCCCAGCCCTCCACAGGCATGGGCTGTGGGAAGGGCTCCCCGAGGGGCCCTGCTGCCGCCCTTGACCCTGCCCCGTCCCGGGAATGCCGATGGGGGTGGGCAGGAAGCGGAGCCCCGAGGACCCTGCGGGGCCAGCAGAGGGGCGCGGACGCCAGGCCTCCGGCAGGGCCGAGGTCTGGACGCTCCTGGCTGTGCCCTTGGAAGCCCCGATGGTCACCGTGACGCCTCCGTTCACCCCTGAGAGAGGCCCGAGGCTGGGAACAGACACGGGGCCGGACGCTCCGGCCGAGCAGAGAAAGCCTGAACACACGTGTGTGCTGGGCGTCAGCGTGAGCCGCTCAGGGCAGGCACACTGCTCCCAGCGCGTCTGCGTCTGAACCCGAATGTGGTTGCTTACGAACCTCGGGTGTGTCTCTCAGTCTCCCTGAGCGCCTGATGCTTCATCTGGAGAAGGAAACTTCGGCGTCTCACGGGGGTGAATTCCGACTCCGTGAGTGAGTTTTGCAACGTGTTAAAGGGCGGTTTCGATGGTGACAGTGACTCGCAGACTTTGACCCGCCAACCAGGTCCCACTCCTTGGAGTCCAGCAGACTCTCAAGAGTCTTCTCCAGCACCACAGTTCAAAAGCATCAGTTCTTCGGCGCTCAGCCTCCTTTATGGTCCAACTGGGGACAGAAGAGCCCGGCGTCTGTCCCTCGGAGAGCCTGCCTGAGGCCTTCCTGCCCCCGCCATGTCCTCTGAAAGCCCAGCCCTCCACAGGCGTGGGCTGTGGGAAGGCTCCCCGAGGGGCCCTGCTGCCGCCCTTGACCCTGCCCCGTCCCGGGAATGCTGATGGGGGTGGGCAGGAAGCGGAGCCCCGAGGACCCTGCGGGGCCAGCAGAGGGGCGCGGACGCCAGGCCTCCGGCAGGGCCGAGGTCTGGACGCTCCTGGCTGTGCCCTTGGAAGCCCCGATGGTCACCGTGACGCCTCCGTTCACCCCTGAGAGAGGCCCGAGGCTGGGAACAGACACGGGGCCGGACGCTCCGGCCGAGCAGAGAAAGCCTGAACACACGTGTGTGCTGGGCGTCAGCGTGAGCCGCTCAGGGCAGGCACACTGCTCCCAGCGCGTCTGCGTCTGAACCCGAATGTGGTTGCTTACGAACCTCGGGTGTGTCTCTCAGTCTCCCTGAGCGCCTGATGCTTCATCTGGAGAAGGAAACTTCGGCGTCTCACGGGGGTGAATTCCGACTCCGTGAGTGAGTTTTGCAACGTGTTAAAGGGCGGTTTCGATGGTGACAGTGACTCGCAGACTTTGACCCGCCAACCAGGTCCCGCGCACGTTGTCTTTGTAGGTTGTAGACAGACATGTGCTTCCTGGGCCGCAGGGGTTCCGGGGTCTCCTCTGGCCCCCGGGGCCCTTCTGGGGTCTCATGGTCTGGCTATCTCATTTCAGCACCAGCGGGAGACCCTTCCTGCTGTACGTGGGCCTGGCCCACATGCACGTGCCCCTGGCCGGGACGCCGCCATCAGCAGGACCCAGGGGTCAAAGGCCATATAGCGCGGGCCTGCAGGAGATGGACCACCTTGTGGGCCGGATCAAGGACACAGTTGACCTCGTGGGGAAAAACAACACGTTCCTCTGGTTTACAGGTGAGTAGAAAACCACAGCCAGCCTCCCTCGGGTCTAGTGGGTGACCCTGCGCGCACCCCCAGAGGAGCAGCGTCTCAGCAGGTGACCCTCTGCACCGTGCGGGGGCTTGCCCTGAGCGTGGGGCTCCATCGGCTTCACAGGCCTGTGTGCTGAGCACCTGTCTGCGGGGTCCCTGAGGCCGCACCCCCAGACAGGCTTGCACGGAGAGCTCGGTTCCCCTGCGGCCCCTTGGGTGCTGGTCAGCGTCACCTGGGTGCTGCTCCTGGTTGTTAATGAGCGACTTTGGCATCACAAGCCTGTGTCCCCCGGGCAGTCTTGGGAAGCCCGCTTCACTGCCCTCCCCAGCCCAGACATTACCACCGGGCACAGCTCACGTCTCCTGGCTGATCAGACCTGCACGGTGGGCTGTTTCGAGGACCCACTCAGGAACGGTGGGTCGGGGATCCCTGTTTGGCGCGAGGGCTGTGGACACTGGCATTTGAACCTCTGCATTGGGAAAGTTCCGTTAGCCCCTCTGAGCCCCTCTTTCCTTCTTGGCAGAGCCGAGCTACCAGGTTGGAGGGCCAGAAGGTGGCATGTGGGAGGCCCTGGGTCATCACAGGTGCTCAGGAAGGAGTTGCTGGGGACCTTCCTGGTGGCCCAGTCGTTAGGACTCCACACTCCTAATGTAGGGGATCAGGGACCCCACAGGCTGTGTGGCCAAAACAGAAACAGCCAACAGTTGCTGAGTTGAAGACGCTGGTAACGGGACTGCTGAGTCCATAGCCAGAGGCCAGAGCTCCAGCGTGGGCGAGCTCAGGCCACGGACAGCCCACATCTCTGCCGGCCGTGGGAGGCAGACTCCCTCCCCCCAAAAGCTGGTCCTCCAAGTTGGCGGTGGCACTTGTTTTCACAAGTCCTTTTCTCCAGTCGGTGCCAGGACAGGGGTGTGGGGCCCCAGCTGGCAGTGTCCTGCAGCGCACCGACCCTGGGTTGCCTTTCTTGGTTTCTAGGGGACAATGGCCCTTGGGCTCAGAAGTGCGAGCTGGCCGGGAGTGTGGGGCCCTTCACCGGATCGTGGCAGGCTCGTCGAGGTACGGTCTCCGCCGGGGGTGGGGACGAGAGACACGGCCTCTGGGAGGACCGATTCCTCTCCGGGCCTTGGGGCATCTTTGTGACACGGGGATAGATTACTCACAGCCACCAGCTCCAGAAAAGAAACGGTTTGGGGCGGAGAAAGTTGGGTCATCCTTTCCTTTCCTCCAGGGCGTCAGCCCTGCCCCCAGAGGCCAGGATGAGGACCATCCAGCAAACACGCTTGCCTCCGTCTTCGTCCTGGCGACCTTGCTCTCTCCCCCTGCTTTCTTTTCTTTCCTTGTTCACAGTCATCCCTTCATCCATGATCCGCACTGCCTCTCTGTATTTAAGCATCCTTCCTTCTCCTCTCAGCTCAGCGCCCCTTTGCTCCGGGATGGTCTCCCCACAGGGACCGCACCCTCTGAAAGGGCCTCACCCTCTGCAAGGCAGTCCTGCGGGGGATAATTCGACAGTACGGATGAAAGGTTTAAACAGTATGCATGACTGATGGTGCTTTAATTCCTCCTTAAAGAATTAGTTTCCAAGAAATAGCCAAGTGCGCAACAGTGTACGTAAAAAAATGCTCCTTGCTGTAGATTAAAAGCAGACAAACACGTAACCCAGGTGTCCAGCAGGACAGGAGTGCTCCCAGCAATTATGGTGCGTGCCTCTCAAGAAACTTGCGGGAACCACTGAAAATGGTGCCTATGACTCACCTGGAAACAGTTACATAAAATACTTTCCAGTGAATAATGCAGGTCAGGAAACCATATGTGAAGTGTGATCTTATTGTATAACACTAAGTATATGTGATCTCAGAAAAGTCTCGGCTGAGGCAACAGAAAGGAAGGCAGTGGTCGCCTCCGGGTGGTGGAGGAAGGGTCTGATGAAATAATTTTGTGCGTTCGCTCATTTCCGTCAGTGCTGGGTCTTCGCTGCTGAGCAGGGTTTCTCGGCGGCAGCGTGACCTTCTGCCACCGGCTTCTCTTGTCGCAGAGCGTGGGCTGCGAGTCACGTGGGCTCCAGAGCGCAGGCGAGGTAGCTGGGATGCCCGGGCTCCGTTGCTCCAAGGCCTGTGGGCTCTTCCCAGACCAGGAATCAAACCCGTGTCTCCTACACTGGCAGGCAGATTCTTTACCACTAAGCCACCTGGGAACCCAAGGAAGGGTTTAAGTGTAGTTTTCCCTACCTTCATTTGTCAAATAAATTGGTATTATTTTATAATACCAAATATAATATGTATTAATATTAATCTATTAGTCTATAATAAATATACTTTATAAAATTAAAAATTATAAAATTTTAGAAAGTATCTGTGTCCAAAGGGTTCAGAGGTGGGCTTGGCAAGATTATCCCCTAGCGCTGGGTTCGCCCTGTTGTCCTTCTGGCTGGCTGGCCTGACCTGTGGCCCCCAGCTGTCTCCAGGTCAGAGGGCACAAACCCGCTTTCACATGAGTCTGGCAGGAAGTTCATAGCCGCCTGGAAGCTGGAGCAGCCCTGTGTCCCATGGCCAGCGGCGAGAAGGAAGGGCGTTAACCTGGCGCCCCTGGCTCAGACCCCTTGAGAACTTTACAGGTGAGTGGCTGCCGGGCCCTCACCGTGCCTCCTGTCTGGACACGCGTGATGGGAGTCAGGAGAACTGGGTGCCGCCTCCTCCAGCCTGTGCAGTGACCAGGTGACTTCAGGCATGGGTCGCGTTGGCCCTGCCTGTTCAAGAGAGCTGGACAGCTGGACCAGGAAGAGGTGCCACACCCAGACTGCTGGAAATGGGTCCGGCAGCTGCAGCTATGGTGTGTGTGTGACACCCAGTCGCGTCTGACTCTGCGACCCCGTGGACTGCAGCCCGCCAGGTTCCTCTGTCCATCGGATTCTCCAGGCAAGAGCACTGGAGGGGACTGCTGTTTCCTTCTCCAGCAGGTCTTCCTGACCCGGGGTTTGAACCCAGGCCTGCTACGCTGCAGGCAGATTCTTTAATCTGCAGCCGTGACCTAGAGAAATGCAGTGCCAGCCGGACTGGCTTTCTGCCCTCTCTGCGCCTGGCGAGCCCTCGGGCCAGGTTCCATCCTAAGCCCTCAGTTAGAGGGGCCTGGGGTCACCTTTACTCTCCAGGGTGAAAATTCTGACGGCATGGAGGCCAAGGCTGAGGGGACACAACTGTCAGGAGGGGCCCTCTCTGGGGAGCTTTCTGTTCCCTAAGGTGGCCTCTGACCTCCTGTCTGAGGACCTCTTGTCTCTTAGGAGGCAGCTGTAAACTAGAGAACCAGGCTTGCAAATATGTTGTAGGGAAGAGAGAGGAGGAACTTATAAATGCAAAGAGAAGAGACGCTTGAGTCCAGTGCAGTGCGGAACAGACTCGGAACCATCATTAGAACAAACTGTGCTAAGTCCCTTCAGTCGTGTGGACTCTTGTGACCCCTGGCTATAGCCCGCCAGGCCCCTCTGTCCATGGGATTCTCCAGGCAGGAGCACTGGAGCGGGTCGCTATGTCTTCCTGCAGGGACTTTCCCCGCGCAGGGATCAAACCCGCGTCTGCTGCATCGGCTGGCGAATGCTTGGCCACTGAGCCGCCAGAGAGTGTCCACCCGTCCGTGAACGGATGGGGAAGACGTGGTGTGTATGGATATGTACATTGCCCGGCACTTGAGCGTGCAGTGGGGCCGGCGCCTCTGCTTTTCTTGGGGGGTCACGCAGGCTCCCCTGGCCGAGGGCTGACCTCTGCCCCAACCTGGACCTCCGCATCGGCTCCCCACCACCCTGGAGGCAGCTGTCTCCCTCCCCTCTGCCCGGGACGCTGTGGGGGGATTGGGGGCCAGGCAGGGCCCACGGGAGGGGGTAATGGCCGGGCCCCCACTGGGCAGGTCTTCAGGCAGGTGCCTGTGTGTCCTGCTGGGAGCAGGCCCGGCCCAAGGGTCAATGAAACCGAGAAGACGGGCCATGTTTTCACAACAGAGCAGGACAAACAGTACCCGGAGCTCCGCCCGCTCCCCCGCCGCCAGCCGGACGGCAGGCCACGCGCTGGCGCCCCTTCCCCATCCTCCCCTCCTCTCCTGGCCCCGGCGGTGCTCAGCTGATGGGATGAGGCAGCGTCTCCTGGAGCGGTGTTTCGTCCCGTGCTGGGCGAGGACGCTCCGCGGGGCTTGGCCGGCACCCGGCAGGGGTGCGAGGCTGAGCCGAGGCGGGGGGCAACGCTGGGCGGCCTGGCCTTCCCCCAGGTGAGGGGCCCGGGCGCGGGCGGCCGCTGAGCACTCGGCCCGCGGCGCAGCAGCGGCCCTCCCCGCTCCAGACCTATTTCTTCTTCGGGACAGAACCAGCACCCTGTGTGTCCCCTAACGGACAGCTCCGCTGTCTGGAGAATCTTTCCTTGTTTTATTTGAAGAGCAGAGCGGTTCCTTCCTCCCCTGGTGATGAGGAAACATGCTGTTGAGTTTGGCATCCTCCCCTTCTGGGAGACCTTGGTGTAAGGCGATGCTACCAAGCCAGCTGGAGTCCTTGGCCCCACCAGAGGCCTGGCTTCCGTGTGTTTCTAGAAAGCGAGTGTGTGGGCCCCGGGCATCTCTGGCAAGGCACATGTTCACATTTAGAAAGGAAGCCTGCTTCTTTAGAAGGTTACAGAATGTGGGCTCCTCAGGGCAGGCGTGTTCCTCTGCCCGAGACCCTCATGTAACGGCTTGAGGGGCCAAGCAGCTAGTTCAGATGGACACACGCTTGTTTTCGTCTGTTGTGGACAGGACTAGGGACGCGGTCAGTGGGGCAGAGGCTCTTGTCTAGTGACATTCAGGTTCTGTCTGAAAACAAGGTCCGCTTTGCGCCGGAGCGCAGCGTCAGGGGACTGAATTCAGCCACGGGCTGCCAGGGCGCACCCTCTGCCCGTTTCTGAAGGGGGTTTTGTGGCGCCTTTGTTCCATGTGGGTTTTTCGGACCGCCTTTGTTGGCCGCTCCGGTGGCAGGCACCGTGCCGAGGGCCTTGCTCGGAACTTTGCATACATCGTCTGATGTCAACTTTCCAGCGTCCCAGGAGACCAGCACAGTCACATTCCCCCTCGTGACTGAGAAGGAGGAGACAGAGGGGCGTTAAGACTTCTGCCTGGACGTCCTGGCGGTCCAGCGGTTAAGACTCTGCCCTTGCGATGCAGGGGCCGTGGGTTCAATCCCTGGTGGGAGAACTCAGATCCCACGTGCTGCCCGAGGTCTCACCATGAGAGGGCCTTCTCCCGTTTACCTTACTGCTTCTTCTCAGCCTCTGGTCCCCAGAGACTGCTGTCAGAGTGACCTGGAATGACAGCCCCACCCGAGACTTACAAAACCGGCATCTCCAGGGGTCGTTTGGCGGCTCCGTGTGCCGACAGGCTTGCCCGCCTCTGTGAGCGGCCCCGCCCTTCTGACTCAGGGGGCCGTGGCGTTTGGGAGGGACCCTTTCTGGGAAGCGCCCGTGTGTCTGGACGTGGACCGTGGTGGGGCTTCCCCCACGCATCACGGAACTGCCTCCCTTGCACAGCCAGGGAGGAGGAAGTAAATGCACTCGTGAATCATGCTTCTGTTTATGTTTTGGTTGCTGAGGCTAAATATTTATTGCTTTAAGTAAGAGGTTCGGCCTTAATTAGAGTCATAACTAACCACGAGTGCATCGAAATGGCCTCTCACGGCTGTCAAACGAGGTTTCTCAGCAGAAAGCCAGATTCGACAGATGCTTTGAAATGCCAGTGCGCCTGGTCCAAGTGTGAAGGCTGCTGTCCACGAAGAAAGAGCCTTTGAAAGTAAAAACTGCACGTCCTACTTTATGGGTGGGACTCAACTGTTGTTCTTACTCACTGTAACGGAGAAGGTCACATTTGTTCTCCGGGGCATAAAGGCGTAAAGGCGCAGGCCATGTGAAACCTGTCATTAGACACACACTGTGTTTAGTTTCGAGATGCATCACGTCCCCTTTCTTACTGCCCTGGACCTGGCACGCTCTACGTGAACTCACCAGGAGAGTTTTACAAGGCTTTCCTGGTGTCTGGACCCCAGCTCAGGTCAATTAACTCACAATTTCTGGGAAATGGACCTTTGCATGAGTATTTCTCCAAAGCTCCCCTAGTGACTCGAGTCTGCATACAGGGATGGGAACCACGGTCCTAGAAGATCCTAGAAGTTCTTAATGACTGAGGGTGCCGGCCGTGTCGTCAGCCTTGGACTCAGATCCTGACTTGACTGTTTCCTTGCTGAGTGACCTTGGGCAAATTATTTAGCCTCTCTGAGCTTCCACTTCTGCATCTGAAAAGTGAAGAGTCACAGTGCTCCGCCCACAGAGTTGTCCTAAGGGTTAAGGAAGGCAGTTCAGGGAAGTCTCAGCACTGCAGGCAGGGGCACTCAGCTTGGTGCTTTTGAAAGGCTCAGTTAATTGGAGAAGTAACTGTCACTAGTGTATGCGTGCCAAGTCGCTTCGGTCCTCTCCAGCTCTGCGACCCCATGGACTGCAGCCCGCCGGGCTCCTCTGTCCTTGGGATTCTCCAGGCAAGGACACTGGAGCGGGTTTCCAGGCCCTCCTCCAGGGGACCTTCCCCACCCAGGGACCGAACCTGTGTCTCCTGTGTCTCCTGCACGGGCAGGCGGGCCCCGACCCCTAGCGCCACTATTACTGTGTCAAACGCAAGATGAGGGCCCGTCGGCAGGAGCAGGTGTGGCTGAAGAGTGTCAGGGGGCCGGGGCTGCTCTCGTGGATTTCCGCGTTTGCTGGTGCAGATAAGGCACAGTGCACATTGGCAGGGGTTTCTGGCCTTCAGAGGCTCGGCTCTCAGGCAGCAGCCCTGGGGACCCTCCGGCAGTGCCGGTCGGACCTTTCAAAGTCAGTCCCCCGCTAGCAGTGCCGACAAGATACTGGAATGTGGAGCGAGACGATGTGGGGTGTGTATACATATATACATATATATTTATAATTGCTCACCCACACCCTGGCCTCTTGAGATAAATTCCTTTCAAGTACAAGGCTTGTGGGCATGGCTGGAGTAGATCAGTGTGTCTTTCCAGTAAAGCCAGAAGCTGGGCCACAGACAGGCATCAGCAGGCCAGTCTTCAAAACATAGATGGGGGTTGCCCCCACCCCCCGGTGAGCATCCACACCGAGAGGCTCCTCTCAGCCAGCCTTCTCTCTTGCACTGATTCCTGATCTGTGCAGGCGGCTGTCCGCTCTGTTGATCTGCACATGTTTTAGAACTGGCCAAATCCCTCCACCTCTCCAGCTTTCAACTCTCTGCTGAAATAAGGCAAACACATCGACATATTTTTCTCTGAAAAAGAGGAAGGGAGGTTAATCATCTGAAAAAGAAGAATACAGAAGATTATGGCAAATGAGCAGAACCCGTAGCGGCGAGGGCCAATTAGCAGATTTACTAATTACGGGCCAGTGTGTGTGTGTGTGTGTGTGTGTGTGTGTGGTGTGTATGTGTGTGTGGAGTGTGTGTGTGTGTATGTAGTGTGTGTGTGTGTGTGTGTGGAGTGTGTGTGTGTGTGGAGTGTATGGTGTGTGATGTGGTGTGTGTGTGTGTGTGTGGAGTGTGTGTGTGTGTGTGGTGTGTGTGTGGTGTGTGATGTGTGTGTGTGTGGAGTGTGTGTGTGGTGTGTGATGTGGTGTGTGTGTGTGTGTGTGTGGAGTGTGTGTGCTGCGTGTCTGGCTCTTTGCTGCCCCGTGGACTGTAGCCAGTCTCCTCTGTCCATGGGACTCTCCGGGCAGGAATACTGGAGAGGCTGCCACGCCCTCCTCCTGGGTCTTCCTGACCCAGGGACCGAAACCGTGTCTCTTGCGTCTCTTGCACTGGCAGGCGGGTTCTTTACTGCGAGTGCTACCTGGGAAGCCCAGGGGCCAGGGGATGCTTCTGGAAATATCTTGGAGGCAGAGATGCAACTCTAGGGCTGACTCTGGTGCCCACAGTCCCACCACAGTGCGAATCCCCAGCTTGGGCCTTCTGGTTGACCCGCAGAACCACTGACTGGTTTCTTGGAACTGAAGCCTTCACTTTTCTTTAGCATCTGGCCTCAGAGGCTAAGCAAGCTCATCGGGATACTGTGTTCCATGGACTTGCAAATAAGTGGACTCCCTATTCTCACCCACCTATTTCCCCAGCGTCCCTAGAAGCGCCCCTCGTGGGTGGGGTGAATGTGTGCAGGGCTTGTGGGCGTGCGACGCTCCCACCCTCTCTTGGCCCAGAGCAGAGGCATAAGTCAGGCGTTCCACAGCCATGTGGGCGTGTGATTTAAGCCCCAGCAGCACCGAGTTCTCTGCTGCTTGTGCGTGAATAATGGGAGGGGGCTCCGGGCCCTTCTGGGAAGCGGGACTCTGGACGGTGACCAGGTGCTCAGGACATCCCAGGCCAGGCCACAGAGCTCCCCCACCGGCCCACTTGGTTCCGGGAGCCCCCACCCCTACACGGGAACCGTCCACACGGACGCAAGTTGGTGTGTGTTTTGTTTCTTACTTCAACACTTGGGGGGACTCCAGAGCTGGTTAGGAGAAAATTCCAAGAATGCTGGGCACTTCCGGTGTTGGGAGCTGGCCCGGGACTTCAAAGGTTGCCTTCGCTGCGGGGTGGGCGCTGCGGAGCGCCGGCAGCCTGGTCTTCTCCCCCCACTCCTGTTCACGGCAGCCAAACAAAGGCCGTCGCATGACCGCGGCCTGTGTGCGGCACACGCAGCCTTTGCCTTGGAAGGCCTCTGACACGCTAACTGTGTGGGATTCCTGGCTCAGCTGGGCTGAAGTCGGGGCGTGTGTGGGAGTGGTGGGGATGGTCACGGCTAATTCAGCGCGACGCGTATTCAGGATGTTTCCATAAGGCATGACCTCATCCCTTCCAGCCCGCTGGTCACTGTTACGCTGCTGGCCACTTTGCCTCGGTAGTTACAAAAGAAATTCCTTTAATTACCCAGTGGAAATTCGTAGATTGCACATAGATTGTTCTTACCTCCCTGAAAGAGCTAAGAGGTCAGAGCTATTATGAATGCTGTCTCCACAACACTGGAACAACTCATTCATTTAAAAATAAAGGCAGACAAAAGGGGGGTAAAAAGCGAGGCAAAGGGAAAATACAGCAAAATCTATGCCAGGTCAGTTGTTGGCATCAGACAGATCAAATAGCTGGGGGGAATTTCTGCCTTTAGTCAAATAATTGTATTTCCCATCCTCAGCATGACCTGTAGGGAGACATTCGTTCATATGTTTGTTGGACAGGTATTTGTGGAGAGCCTACTACGTCTCACTTGTGTTCCCTGGTGGCTCAGAGGTTAAAGCATCTGCTTCCAATGCGGGAGACCTGGGTTTGATCCCTGGGTTGGGCAGATCCCCTGGAGAAGGAAATGGAAACTCACTCCAGTACTCTTGTCTGGAGAATCCCATGGATGGAGAAGCCTGGTAGGCTACAGTCCACGGGGTCGCAGAGAGTCGGACATGACTGAACGACTTCACTTTCTTTCTCTTTACTGTGTCTCGGGTGGGCAGGATGTTTGCCGAGTCGTGCTGTGCAGGTACTCAGGCAAGCTGATGGTCGTAAGTGGAGCGAGGGAATTAGGTGACGTGATCCCATAGCGAGGGACAGAGGCATCGATTTACACCTTTATCCAGTAAGATAAAAGCATGTATTGCAGGAGATTGGACTTCCCAGGTGGCAGTGAGTAAAGGCTCTCCTGCCAACGCAGGAGACGTGGGCTTGATCCCTGGGTCAGGAAGGGCCCCTGGAGAAGGAAATGGCACCCACTCCAGCGTTCTTGCTGGAGAATCCCATGCACCAAGTAGCTTGGCGGGCTACAGTCCATGGGGTTGCAAGAGTCAGATGCAACTAAGTGACTGGACACACACACATGTTGAAAGAGATTAACGAGGTGAATAAAAATGGCTGATTACCAAGGGAAGTCGGGCCTTGGCTGGAATTATTGGGAGCTCTCAGGGCATCCCCGTCAAGAAGGACTGCTCTTCCCAGAAAACCGACTGCCTCCTTGTCTTGCAGGGGGAAGTCCCGCCAAGCAGACCACCTGGGAAGGAGGGCACCGTGTCCCGGCCCTGGCTTACTGGCCCGGCAGGGTCCCCGTCAACGTCACCAGCACGGCTCTGCTGAGGTACGACCCCCCCAGTTTCCTTGAGATGCAAGGAGAAGGCGTGTGCTCGGGTGGCTGGAGACCTCCCCATCGCCGACCCTGGGCAGGCGTCCACAGGGCCTTCCCAGACTCAGACCGCAGTGTGCAGAGCTGCCTGCTGGCCAGCCTGTGGGCCCCTCAAGGCAGGAGCACAGGGGCTCTTCAGGCCCTCCTCCGGGGGACCGTCCTGGGAAGAGGCGCCGGGCGGGCTGCATGGCCATCAGCGCTGGTGGCAGCAGCAGCATCACCGCTTCCGGCTTGGGCCAGCTTCCCTGGTGGCTCAGACGGGAAGGCGTCTGTGTGCAATGCGGGAGACCTGGGTTCGATCCCTGGGTCAGGAAGCTCCTCTGGAGAAGGGAATCGCAACCCACTCCAGGCTTCTTGCCTGGAGAATCCCGTGGACAGGGGAGCTTGGCGGGCTAAGGTCCATGGGGTTGCAAATAGTCGGACACGACTGAAATGACTTAGCACGCACTCACGCCGGCTGGTGGTGGGGAGCGGGGGAGAACAGCTCACTGAACCGGATGATTCCCCCTGTGGGGGTAGGGCAGGTGTCCGAGGGGGGTCACTCAGACGCAAGGCCCTGAGAGAGGGGTCTAGGCATTCATGTGCCCTGAAGGGGAGACAGGGAAGGAGGGTCTCCTTGGCTGAGGACCTTCTTCCTGCCTCTGCCTAAGAAGCTCCAGAAAGAAGCGCCCCTTTCTCCGCAGGACAACTGTCGGCGTGATTGCATGCCAGATCACGCCGATCTCCTTATCGGGGCTGACCCAGAGGCCACGTCCTGGCACAGAGCTCGGCCGTGGTGAACGTCCTGACCGAAACGCCACGCGGCCCTGACTCCTGACTAGCAGGGCGTCCTCCTCATGGTCTGCCCCATGGGCAGGGGTGCCCAGGTGCTCGCTCACATGCTCAGAGGCTTTGTTCTGGTTAAAGACTAATTTTCTAGTTCCAAAGGTCCTTCACCGTCAATCAGCTGGGCTCTGGACTAGAGAACGCAGCCCAGAGGAGGAGGCACGTCTCACAGGTGTCCGCCAGCGTCCCGGGGGGAGGGGTGGGGGCGCTGAAGCCAGGGATCAGAAGGGTGACCAGCCGTGATGCCAGAGCAGCAGGTGGCGGGGCCCCGGCCCTGGCCCCCTCTGGGCCCCCAGGAGCCCGCCGTCAGCCTAGTGCCGGTGGGCTGCCCAGCGGGTATGACAGCAGTATCCTGGGCTGGAGTTTGTGACGCCAGGCGGCCGGGAAGCGGGCCAGGCAGGCTGCTTTTCCTGGGCCTGACTCACTGCAGGAGGCGGGGGTTCATGGGCTGGGCTGGACATGCACAGGGTCTCGGCCACCTCGCGGCTGACGTCACCAGGAGCCAGGCACGCTGTTGTCAGTTGAGCATGGCGTCTGTGCCTACCGTGGGCCACCGTGCCACGATGGAACAGCATCCCTGTGCTCATTATATCAGGCTTCAGAGGTGACAGCTGACTCAGGGGCTCACTGGTGAGTGTCCCAAGGAAGCCTGTCTTGGGCACCTCCCTGGCGGTCCAGTGGTTAAGCCTTTGCCTTCCAATGAAGGCGGGGCAGGTTCGATCCCTGGTCGAGGAGCTAGGATTCCCCGCATCCAAACCCAAAGCATAAAATTCTTCAAAGAGGGTCTCCTTGGCTGAGGACCTTCTTCCTGCCTCTGCCTAAGAAGCTCCAGAAAGAAGCGCCCCTTTCTCCGCAGGACAACTGTCGGCGTGATTGCATGCCAGATCACGCCGATCTCCTTATCGGGGCTGACCCAGAGGCCACGTCCTGGCACAGAGCTCGGCCGTGGTGAACGTCCTGACCGAAACGCCACGCGGCCCTGACTCCTGACTAGCAGGGCGTCCTCCTCATGGTCTGCCCCATGGGCAGGGGTGCCCAGGTGCTCGCTCACATGCTCAGAGGCTTTGTTCTGGTTAAAGACTAATTTTCTAGTTCCAAAGGTCCTTCACCGTCAATCAGCTGGGCTCTGGACTAGAGAACGCAGCCCAGAGGAGGAGGCACGTCTCACAGGTGTCCGCCAGCGTCCCGGGGGGAGGGGTGGGGGCGCTGAAGCCAGGGATCAGAAGGGTGACCAGCCGTGATGCCAGAGCAGCAGGTGGCGGGGCCCCGGCCCTGGCCCCCTCTGGGCCCCCAGGAGCCCGCCGTCAGCCTAGTGCCGGTGGGCTGCCCAGCGGGTATGACAGCAGTATCCTGGGCTGGAGTTTGTGACGCCAGGCGGCCGGGAAGCGGGCCAGGCAGGCTGCTTTTCCTGGGCCTGACTCACTGCAGGAGGCGGGGGGTTCATGGGCTGGGCTGGACATGCACAGGGTCTCGGCCACCTCGCGGCTGACGTCACCAGGAGCCAGGCACGCTGTTGTCAGTTGAGCATGGCGTCTGTGCCTACCGTGGGCCACCGTGCCACGATGGAACAGCATCCCTGTGCTCATTATATCAGGCTTCAGAGGTGACAGCTGACTCAGGGGCTCACTGGTGAGTGTCCCAAGGAAGCCTGTCTTGGGCACCTCCCTGGCGGTCCAGTGGTTAAGCCTTTGCCTTCCAATGAAGGCGGGGCAGGTTCGATCCCTGGTCGAGGAGCTAGGATTCCCCGCATCCAAACCCAAAGCATAAAATTCTTCAAATGAAGATGGATCATTGTGTCCAGTGTGGATCAGGCATGGCTCCAGGGACCGGATGTTGGGACAGGCTCAGCAGACCGATGGAGAAGGAAATGGCAACCCACTTCAGGATTCTTGCCTGGAGAATCCCAGGGACAGAGGTCCTGGTGGGCTGCAGTCTGGTGAGGCCACAGAGTCGGACAAGACTGGCACGACCTAGCAGCAGCAGCAGCACCAGGCTGAAAGCTCCCGCTGTTTTGGAGCCGACGCCCCTTTGGGAGGGCAGGGCTTGGCCGCACATGCTGAAGGGGTCCGGCGGTCTGGCGCTGTTGATGTTCGGGCCGGACTGTTCTCTGTGGTGGAGGGTGTCCCGGGCGTTTGAGGATGTTTGCTAGAATCCCTGGTCTCTAGACGCCAACGGCTCCCCCAGCCCCAGCTGTGACACCCGGGACGTCCCGCGGCAGCTCCACGAGCCCCCTGCGAGGCCAGACTCGTGCCGGTTGAGTCAGAGCTCTCGTGTGATGTCCTGGGCTGTGTGCAGAAAGGGCTGGGTCTGCTCACACCTGAGCTGGGAGCCACGTCTCTGTCTGGAACCGAGGACCACTCTCGTGGGGGCTGCTGGCCAAGTCCACAGCGAGGATCGGGGCAGAAAGGACATGAAATAACCTCATGTGAAAAACAGCTAAGGGTCTGTTTCTCCAGGAGAGCGGATAGTCCCTTGGGTGACGGGGGGTGCAGCTGTCTCCCCAGATCGGAAAGGCAGGCTGCTGTGTGCAGGGGGCGCAGCTCTCTCAAGGCAAAGTGTCCAGAAGAAGGAGCCACAAGCAGGCAGTGCCCTTCAGGGGGTCCAGTGGGCGAGGCGCCACCCTCCTCGGCAAGGCCCAGCCACACCTCCCCTTTCAAGACTCTGGCCCGGTTGCTGTGTCCGGCAGCGGGCTCCGGGGGATGGGTGGCCCTGACAACCCTGCTCCAGGCTGCGTTCTGCTCGGTCACGGCCATGTGCTTCAGTGTTGGGTTTTCCTGGCACTCTGGGAGCTCTCTGCTCCTGGAAGGTGTTGATGGAACTGCTGGTCTCCCAGAAGGACCTGGGGGCGCTGGGGCAGCTGCAGCCTTCCAGCCTCCCCCACGGGACCTGGGCCAGGAAGGGGGCACCAAGATTCCCCCGAGGGTAACGCAAGCGAACCCCACGTGGGAAGGGTGGCAACTAAGAGAGGCTCAAGAGCTTGCCCCCCACGCCCTGGGCTGGTTCCCACTTCTCCACAGTTCAGAGGGGGTTCTGCTGGCCCCTCCCTCGCTCCGGACCCAGAGTTCAGGCCTGTGCACCCCAACTGACCCGCCAGAGCCCCCACTTCTCCCTGCCTGCCTGCAGATCACACCTGCCCGAGGTCATGTCCTCACTTCTAGGAAGCAGCCTCCCTGCCCCAGCCCTCCCCTCCCCTACTTCTCTGGACGGGCTTCTGGCCTGCTCTGTACTCCACGAGAGCTTGCTGCCCTTGCTGCCTCTGCACACGTGCGGGGTGCCAGCTCCTGGAAGGAGCGTTGTGGGAGATAAGTCGCCAGCCCCGTGGACTCTGGAGGCCAAAGGGAGAGCAAAGACCCCTGTTCCAAGTCAAGGGGGAGGGCCTGCTGTGGGCGGAGCCCTGGGCCGGAGCAGGGGAGCGGTGGCCTGCCAGGTCCCTTCTGAGACCCCTTTCCTGGAGAGTGAAGCTCCCCCCAAGACCCTGGGCTGGGGAGGCCAGAGCCCATCCTCTCCCAGGGACGTCCAGCCTCACGTGGCCGGGCCCTTGGGTCTCCATCGAGTCCCACCGACTCTTTTTCAGCCTGGCTCTCAGATTCACAGCCCTGTTCTTGCTGGAGCTGTTTTTCTCTGACCGGAATGCAGGAGGGAGATGTGCCCGGGTGTGGAGGCAAACGGCAGCACGCGACTTCAGAGAACACCGGACTAGGAGCCCCCGCTGTCGTGCCTGCCTCCGGGAGGAGGGGCTGTGGGCGCGGTGCTCGGTCACGCCGCTGGGCGTCACCTTTTCTCCTGCCCTCAGCACAGACCGGGGCTTCCCAGGCGGCCCGCGCGGTAAAGAGGCCGCCTGCCGACGCAGGAGATGCAGGAGACGTGGGTTTGGTTCCTGAGTCAGGGAGATCTTCTGGAGGAGGAAATGGCAGCCCGCTCCAGTATTCTTGTCTGGAAATCCCATGGACAGAGGAGCCTGGCGGGCTACAGTTCACGGGGTCGAGAAGAGCCCAGCACGGCTGAGCACCTCCCCGTCCGCCCCAAACATGGACTAGTTTGTAAAAGGAATAAAAGGGCCGAATGCCGGGGGAGGCACGGGTCACCCGTGACCGCGCCCTAAACACAAGCGAGCTGTCTGCAGCATGGAGACCCCGGGAGGGAATGAGTGAGTATTCCCCTGCAGATGCTGGTCACACCCTGCTCCCGCTCGGCGGGCAGCGGTGGCCTAGGCGGTGACAGGTGGAGCCTCTCAGTTCTCTTTTTATTTATTTTTAAAAATGGATTCTTACTGGAGTCTAACGTTGCGTCAGTTTCTGCCGAACAGCAAAGCGAATGCTACGCATACTCACCAGTTCAGTTCGGTTCCGCCGCTCAGTCCTGTCCGACTCTTTGCGACCCCATGGGCGGCAGCACGCCAGGCCTCCCCGTCCATCACCAACGCCCGGAGTTCACTCAGACTCGTGCCCGTTGAGTCGGTGATGCCATCCTGCTGTCCTGGCCTCTGTCACTTCAAGCCCCTCTTTAGAGCCTTTTCCCGTCTGGGCTGTTGCAGAGAAGGGACTGGAGTTCCCCGAGCTCTGCACTCGTTGAGTCGCTCAGTCGTGTCCAACTCTTTACAACCCCTGGACTGTCGCAGCCGGGGCCCTCTGTCCATGGGAGTCTCCAGGCAAGAACACTGGAGCGGGCTGCCATTGCCTCCTCCAGGGGATCTTCCTGACCCAGGGACTGAACCCTGGGCAGAGAGACGGCCTGTGCTGGGGGCCGTCCAGGGGGGTCTTGCCCCAGGATGACCAGGGAGAGGGCTTGGGGACACCAGGGCTGACTCCGGCTGGTCTTCCCCCAGCGTGCTGGACGTCTTCCCCACCGTGCTGGCCCTGGCCGGGGCCCCCCTGCCCCGAGGCCGACGCTTCGATGGTCTGGATGTCTCCCAGGTGCTGTTCGGCCAGGCGCAGACGGGACACAGGGTGAGTGGAGAGGTGTGTGTCCTCCCGGGCTCACCCGGAGGCTGGCCTGCCGCCCCCGTCCGGGTCTGCCGGCTTGTGTGCAGACAGACCCGTCCTCAGAAGATGCCCACCAGTGTGGCCCTCCAGTGTGCCAGACCCCGGGAAGGGGCCTCCTTTGAGAGGAACCTCCGTCCACTCCCTGCTCTGCTTCCTGAGTCAGTCCAGCTCATCACTCAGATTTCTAGGAAGCAGTTTGGCCTAGGGCGGGTTACTTGCTCCCTGTAACAAACGATTTTTTCTTCTCACCATCATTTAATTCTCTGACATGACGTAGGCAGAAGGCACGGGCTTCAGCTGGGTGGGATGTGTGAGCAGTGTCTGCACTGTGCTTTGTGGGGCTCCCTGCCTCCCCCTGCACTGACCCCGCCAGAACGGAAGCTCCCCGAGGGCAGGGATCTCACCGTGGAATCCTCAGTCCGCTCAGCACGGGGCCTGGCACCCAGCCAGCATGCGGTGACCGAGAACTGAGTGAAGGACTGGAAGGCTGCAAAGCGGGAGGAGTGGGTGCCTGTGTGGACGGGTGGCGTCCGGGGGCGGGGCCCCGACCCCCGCCGGCTCCTGCCGTGCTCAGCGCACACAGCCCTCCGCCCCCAGGCCCTCTTGGGTGTTCCCGGAAGCATTCGGTGGCTGGTGGCTGTCTCTCTCTCTGTTTTACTTTTGCCAAAAGGAAGAGGAAGTGGGAGGAGGGAAGGGGGCGAGTGGGATCCGGGCCTGGCCTCCCAGTTAGGGACCTGCGCATCAAAGCGTCTATTTCTGGCCTCCCGAGAGTCACAGGGAAGTGAGTCAAATGTCCTGGGGCAGTTCCTGAAGGTGCCCAGCCCCTCTACCGGTGCCCGGGTCAGAGTGGGCCCTGGGCTCCTTCATGGAGGCCCGGGCTGGCCCCTGGGGCAGAACAGCTCCTCCCAGCTGGTCTGATCCTGAAACCACCCCCCTTCCTTGCATCCTGAGCTGCAGACCCTGCCAAGCCCTACCCTGTTCCCCTTCCCCACCTAGGACAGCTACACAGGAAGGTGGCTTCCGCCCCTGGGCTGGGAGCTGGCCGTACGTGGCCCTGGGGGGTTGTCGACTGCGTCAGCGGAGAGATGCTCCCAAGTGTCCAGGAGGGTGACCGAGGTCACCAGGAAGCCTCGCCTTGGCGCCTCCGTGCGGCCTCAGAGCCCGCGGGAGCTGCTCCTGGGCGCGGAATTCCGTCTGCAGCCGGCGGAGACCTCCCGCGTTCTCAGGCTGCCTCTTTCCGCAAGCTCACGGGGGACCCTCTTCAGGGCTGCGTGGTGACTAACGAGGGCCCCAGGGACCCGGCAGGACGGGCTGATAAAAGCCACAGCGCCGGGTGGGGTTTTGTGGGACGTGCGATGGGCGGGACACAGCTGGAGTGGGGCTGCGGCAGCCGAGACCCGAGGGGAGCAACCAGGCCTCACTGCTCGCCAGGAGCTCCGCGGGCGCTCTTAGGGTGCGTCTCCCGCGGGCCCGGCCCCCCAGGACTGGGCTCCTGCGGCGTTGGTAAAGACGCCTGAGAGGTCAGCATACTTGCTGCTGGCCCTGGATCTGGCCTTGGTCTTTCCCGAGTGGGTGCTAAGTCTCTTCAGTTGTCTCTGATCCTTTGCTCTCCCATGGACTGTAGCCCGCCAGGTTTCTCTGTCCATGGGACTCTCCAGGCAAGAACAGCAGAGTGGGCTGCCATGCCCTCCTCAAGGGATCAAGCCTGAGTCTCTTTGGTTTCCTGGGGTGGCAAGAGGGTTCTCACCGTGAGCCCCACCTTGGTCTTTCCTAGTCGGCCCCCAGAGAAACGATTGTAAATCCTCTCGACGTTGCTGATGGAAGACCAGGAGGGAAACAGGAGTGATTGTAAAGATGTGCATACATGTACATGTGTCTTTTCACACACACATGCATGCGTGTATTTTTCTATATTCAGTAACCACTTACTGAGCATCACGTGCAAGGCACTCACTGTGTCAGACATTCTGGGACATCCAGTGGCACAGGGCAGCCTTAAAGGTTAGATTTAAACGTTTCCACCTGTTTGGAACATTGCTTAATACGCAGGATATTTCCATTTGCTCCCACAGCATGCACGTGCGTGTTTTAATAAACACAATTTGTCCACCCTCAGCTATATTCTGGGCTTACAAGGTTCTAGTATGGGTTGGTTTAAAAACCATTCCAGTTTCAAGAAACTCGAAGGAACCCCTAGACTGTCATCTCAAAGCTATGCAAAACGCCTCAGCCATTGGGTGCTTCCGTTTTGCAAGCAGGTAATGGCACCGGCAAGTTGGCGAGCTGAAGCAACGTGGGGCTGGGTGCACACTGACCCCGCCCCTTGGGCCCTGCGATGAGAGCAGATGCTGGGCTGTGGGTTTTTCAGCGGAGGGGTCTTCTCACTCCCGGACAGCTGGCCCGTCTTGTCTGTGACGTTCAAAACCATGGCTGCTGACTCTATGCTGTGCTGCAGTCCAGGGGGGGGTCTGTGTCCAGGCACCGAGGGCGGCCGCAGCAGGGAGGGGGAGTGGAGAGGGGGGAGCAGCGAGGGAGGCGGGCAGGGGGCACACAGGTGCCACTCAGGGCTCGCCCGGCTCACGCTGGAAGCTGGAGGTTGTGGCATCGTGGCTGGTCACGTCTTATCCCCGCCCCAGGCTGACACGTCCAAGCCCGAAAGCTGCCCGCCAACGGAAGCTTCCGCAGCAGCCCTGCACCTGCTCTGCCCTGACCAACCAGGGGCCGTGTGGCCACGCAACGCCCAGCCATCCCTGCAGACCACAGGTCGCAAAAGCAGTCAAGTCCTGAGTCTCTGGACTGCTGATCACCTCTCTTAAGGAGAAGAGAGGCCCCTAGTGGTCAGAGACGCTGTCCGGAGCGGCTGGCACAAGGCTGACCACTTTTGGAGATGGGGGTCTGCATGCCCGCACCCGAAGGGCTGGGAGCCCTCCCGGCTTTCTGAGGCTGTCACCCAGGCACCGGCCTCCAGGGCTTAAAGTAAGGAGGTGCCTCCTGCTTGAAAAACGGCGATCGGATAGAATAAAGCGAACAGGTGAGAAAGGCCACCAAGATGCGCGTGTTTGCAGAAGATAAAGTTATCCTTGAAATTCGGACTGCGTGTCCCCTGGGGAGGAAGTGTCTCCAGCTGTGATTCGTGTGTAAATTCGCCAGCCTCCTTCCTCTGTTGATATAAACAAGAAAGCCTTGGTCGGTCGGCTCGGAGGGGAGAGCAGGGCGCGTACAGAGTTCTCCAAACCCATCCACGGGCCTGAGGGCGAGCCACCCTGCTTCCTCCTGGATTTCGGAAGCGGCGCCTGGCAACGCAAGTAAACATCCTGCCCACGGCAATCCGCCCTGCGGTGCTTCTGTTACTGAGAGTCACACGGTGTCAAGGATTCTAACCCGCAGACCAGGGCTCCCGTCTCCTGGGTGTCTGAGTAACGTTGCAGCTCCGCTGACAATAGGTTTTCCAAGCGCCCCCCCCAACCTTCCTGTCCTCTCCAGAAGGAAACAACACAGCCTCCTGCGGTGAGAGGCTTGGCTTCCTTGGGCTGGAAGGGGTGAGGGTTCTGAGTTATGATCCTCTTCCTGTTTGGACGGGGCCTGCTGTCATCACGCCGCTGGGACCGCGGGCGCTGTCACGAGAGCTCGGAAGCAGCAGGTGTTGGGGGGGAGGCCCTGAGCCCCCACCCTCGCTGGCAGCCGCTCAGGGCCGGGAAACTCGGGGGGCCAGCTGTTTACCGCTCCAACAGATGTTTCTCATTTTTTTTAGCTCCATGGAAACTTTGAATCACATAAGCGCCTTTCCAGTGATACATATCGGTCATGATTCATAGCAGGGCGGCCTCACGCTTCCAGCCCAAAGCCCCCAGCTTTCCAAGGGTGCTGGCCATTTATTTCCTCCCAGACCTTGCCCTTGGGAACACTGAGCTCCACTCTGGGCTCTCCATTCTGGAGGGCGATTCTTTTTTTTTTTTCGGCAGGGTAGGGGGAACCATACCCTGTGGCCCGTAGGGTTTAGACCCCCACCCACAACCCTGCTCTAGGTATTGAACCCATGCCCCTGGCATGCCCTGGCCACTTTGAAAACTAATTTGGGGGCTGGGGGTAGTAGGTAAAATAAAATGGTTATCCTTAAAGTTTTACTTTAGGGGACTCCCCTGGTGGAACTGCGGCTAAGACCCTGCGGCAGTGCAGGGGGCCCGGGTTTGATCCCTGGTCAGGGAACTGGATCCCACGTGCCCCAGCTAAACCTGGGGCAACCAAGGAGATAAGTAAAAACGAAACCATAAAAAGATACTGAAGCAGAGTTGGTCACAACACTGTGTTGATTTCCACCGCATCGCAAAGTGACCCGGGTGTGCATGTGTGTACATCATTTTCATATTCTTCTCCACCGTGGCTTATCACAGGATAATGACCATAATCCCTTGTGCTGACTGTTGAAGTTCTTGATTTGGGGACAAGGTTTGTCTCATCCTCGTTTTGCACCAGACCCTGCAGATGACCTGGCAAGTTCTGGGCTTGGAGTCCAGCCAGACCTGTGAGCCACTTAGATGAACTGACCCGGAGCCGCGCCGCCCGCTTAGGCTCCCGGGAACAGGCCGTGTGGACGGGAGGCCTGTGTCTGCCGCGTTTGGAGCAGGGTGGGCTTGGCGGCGATGGGGAGCAGGGACCACAACAAGGATGCTCCTGCTGTCCAGGGAGGGTGTCGGGCGCTTCACCACGAAGCCCTGTCCCCCTTCCCCAGGTGCTGTTCCACCCCAACAGCGGGGCTGCCGGAGAGGACGGAGCACTGCAGACCGTCCGCCTGGAGAGGTACAAGGCCTTCTACGTCACCGGTGAGTGGGGGGGTGCGCCCCCCGGACCCCTGCTCAGACCTCACGGCGAGGGTGCGTGCCCTCCTTTGGGGGGGCGGCATCTCTGACGGCGTCACCCCCAGATCCGGTCCCAGGGGCCCCGCCACACCCACAAATACACAAACGAGGTCTTTCCACTCTTTCCCGAGCTCCCCAGCCAGCTCGGAGCTGGCCCAGCACGTCTACACTGCCCTTTCTCCCGCTTCACCCCATGGTTCTACTTGCGGGGCCCGTGTGACTGAATGCCCAGTGGAGGCTGGAGAGACTTTAAAGTGTCATCTGCCTGACGAGAGACTGTTTGAGAGAGTACTGTGGGAGGCCTGTGGCGCAAACTGCGGTTTCCTCCTTCTTGGCTCACCCTGTGTTTGTCTGAAATGTTAACGTATTTTAGAAGCCTGGTATCCGATCACGGACGCTCTTAAAACCTTCCAGTGGCTTCTTGCTTCCAACTGAATCCAGACCCCCTCCATCCTGGGTCCCTGCGGGGACTGCGGAGCGTGAGGATCTTAGTTCCCCAGCTGGGGCTCAGACCCGCACCGCTTTTAGTGGAGGCAGAGAGTCTTTACTGGGCCACCAGGGACGGCCTGCATTTTCGTTTCTTTTTAAAAAAGCCTCATTTATTTGTGGCCGGGTCCTCCCTGCGCGCGAGGTCGTTCGCAGTTGCGGCGAGCAGGGGCTGCTGTTCGCTGCGGGGCCGGGCTTCTCACCGTGTCGGCTTCCCTTGTTCCAGAGCACAGGCCCTAGGCCGCAGGGGCTTCGGGAACTGGACACGGTCTTGTTTGCCTGGCGGCATGTGGGCTCCTTGCGGACCAGGGACCAGACCCGCGTCCCCTGCATTGGCAGGCGGGTTCTTATCCGCCAGGCCACCAGGGAAGCCCGTCCTGAGCTTATGTAGTGTTAGTTCCCCAATGGCAATGCCCCTCCCTGGCCTCCAGAGGAAAATCCCTCTCAGCGTTTAAGGCCACCTGGCTGGCAGAATGCCTTTTCATCTTCCCAGCTGGTAGGTTATGGAGAACTCCGATATTTACCACATTTTACTATGTGTGCCAGTTATTTAAGTACACCTTTTATTTCTCCTAGTAGTTTTAAGCCCTCTAAACCCAACGGCCAGGGGTGCTAGTGGTAAGGAACCTGGCTGCCACTGCTGGAGACGGAAGAATCACGGGTTTGTTCCTGGACCAGGAGCATCCCTGGAGGAGGAAATGGCAATTCACTCCAGGATTCTTGCTGCGAGCCTTGTGGGTTACAGTCCATGGGGTCACAAGGAGTCAGGCACGACTGAGCTCCTAAGCACAGACTACGCGCTGTAAGCTCTTTAATCTTTGTCCTCTTGATGTGCCTCGCACAGAATCTTGGATCTGGTAGGAACTCTAACACCTTTCTGTAATGAATGAAAAACAAGACCTCTCCTCACCCCATGCAAAAAAAAAAAAAAAGCCCTTTCAAATCTGGGATCTGATATAGATTCCAGTTTGATTCAGTTATTTGAGGTTAGAGCTTTCCAACGAATTATATAATAAAGAACAAACATTATTTGCCTTGAGCATGAATAAGCGACCCCAAAGAAAATGTGTCATAAAAGCAAAACCAGTTCTTCTGAGTCCATCACTTGAGGAATATTAACACTGCCACAGGAATGTGTGACTCTCTGAGACCTAAAATGCAAACCAGTCAGATATTTGTTATGCTTTCAGATGGGAAGCTGTAGATTATAGCCCTTACATTACTCTATCGGAGAGGTATGGTTTCTCCAGGCTGAGTTAATTTCAGAAGTCTAACCCAGCCAGAAAGCCCTTGGCACCACAATGCCGGGATCATACGATGTAATAAGACTGTTGGAAATGATCACAATCAGAAAGGAATTATGACACCCAGGGGAGGGCCTGCCCTTCTCTACAGTCACCCAGCTCCCAAGAGAGTTATTGAAGGGAGAAAGGAGATGCCGCCAGACGGGGTGAAGATCGTGAACAGGCTGAAAGAGGGTGCAGCCTGAGGGAACTCTGGTTCCTTCTTCTCTCACCTCCCATCCTTGAAACTCTGCATCCGAATGACTGAAGCCTACTTTGCGATGAGATGAACTGACCCCTGACACATTAGGCTGCTGCTGCTGCTGAGTCGCTCAGCCGTGTCCGACTCTGTGCGACCCCAGAGACGGCAGCCCACCAGGCTCCCCGTCCCTGGGATTCTCCAGGCAAGAACACTGGAGCGGGCTGCCATTTCCTTCTCCAACGCATGAAAGTGAAACGTGAAAGTGAAGTTGCTCAGTCATGTCCGACTTCGAGCAACCCCGTGGATTGCAGCCCCCCAGGCTCCTCCATCCGTGGGATTTTCCAGGCGAGAGCGCTGGAGTGGGTGCTGCATTAGACTAGAGGAAGACATGTGTGTCCTGTGATGGGGACGCGATTCTAGATTTTTCGGTGAAATAGGTTGTTGTTTAGGCACCGACACCTGTGAGACCCTCCTGTGAGCCCATGGGCTTAGCCCCCAGGAGTCCCTGTCCACGGGGTTCTCCAAGCAAGATCCTGGGCTGGGCTGCCACACCCTTCTCCAGGGGATCTTCCCCACCCAGGGATCAAATCCGAGTCTTCTGCATTGGAAAGGGGAGTCTTTACACTGAGCCACCAGGGTAGCCCCCTCACGGGCTGTTAATTACCACCTAATCTGCTTAAACTTGAGGAGGCCGGCTTTTATTCTTTGTTAGAACCGGGGTCTGTTGAATTTTGTCCTTAATCTTAGGTAAATGTCTCCATCCTGGGACACAGTCCTCCCTCCTAGCGTGAACATTTAAGGACTTCGGTGGAAAACACGAAGTGCTGGTCAGGCCTGTCTAGCTTAATAGCATTCTCACTGTGAGCTGCGCGCCCCTTCCTTGCTGAGCCCTTCAGACTTGCGTGGGTGAACCGGTCTCTCCGCTGCACGCCGCTTCTGGGCCCACTCCAGGTAGCACTTAGAATTCTCGAGGTGCTCCGTACACCTCGGGCCGAAGTGGGTTGACGGGGTCTCTGCCGTCCCCTCCGCAGGCGGAGCCCGAGCCTGCGACGGGAGCGTCGGCCCCGAGCGGCACCACGAGCGCCCCCTCATCTTCGACCTGGAAGCTGACCGCGCGGAGGCCGCGCCCCTGGACCAGGGCGGCGCCCAGTACCGGGCGGTGCTGCCCAGGGTGGCGGCGGCTCTCGCCGGCGTCCTCACCGACATCGCCCGCGACCGCGTCTCGCGGGCGGATTACAGCCAGGACCCTTCGTGCGGCCCTGCTGCGACCCGCGCCGCCCCGCCTGCCGCTGCCGGGCCGCGTGAGGGGCGCCCTGGGCCGGGGCGCCGCGGTGCTGGCCCCGCCGCGGTCCCGCGTGCTTTGAAGACAAGGCTCAGAGCTGTTTTGCGGTCGCCGCTCTGCGTCCCCGTTTGCGAGCGCACCGCGCCCGCGCTGGGAGCAAAGACAGCGAGTCAGGAGTCAGACCAGCCTCTGAACTTGAACTTGGGCGATTATGTAACCGGACTCGAGGCTGCCGCTGAAGGAGGACCGGGAGAGACGTGAAGATGCCTGCTCGGAACAGGACGTGACCCGAGCAGCGCCCAACACGCTGCAGTTCCTTTTTCTTTCTTTAAATGTACCCAGTTCTGCTGCTCCTTGGAACGGAGGCCCGTGCCCTCTGGCGTCTGGAGCAGCCCCGCCCGCCTTTCCTGCGCCCGCAGGCCGCCGGGGAGCTTGTGACCGCTGACAGCAACCAGGCAGCGGGGTGTGGACCGCAGATGCTCCGCGGCCGGGAGGCTCCCCCAGGGACGCTGGGGCAGGATGGACACGGACGTGACGTGGGTCCGCTTGTCTCTGAGCGGAAGAGCCGCGGAAGCCTCCCCACCTCCCTCCATCCCGTCCACAGGCAGATGTCTGTAGATTTTAGGAATTCTTCCTGCTTCCTCAAACCACAAAGTAAAATTTCAAAGCCTCAAAAGTGCATTGCCGTGATTTTAATATTAGTGTCCTAAATGGGACTGAAAGGTCATAAATGATTTATTCCGATCACTGCAAACCCCTTTTGCCTGGCTACAACAGCCTCTGACCCACACAGAAGGAATACAGTTCCGAGAGGTGTTCCTGCAGGTGCATTTTATACACAGCATACATGTTCAAAATGTGAAATTCGGTTGTCGATGGATACGGTTCATCCCCGTGGACGCTGCAGCTGGGACACACTTTCCAGAGTAGGCTGTGGGTGCGTGCCGGCCCCCGCGCCCACTGGCTGAGAACCGCGTCCGGGGCTTCTGTCCCCCCCGCTGCTCACTCAGCCGCCTGCCTGTCGTCCATCTTCCTCGTCTGCTCCAGAACCTCCTGACCGGGGCTGCCCTGCTGCCCATCAGGACGGTGTGGCTTTGTCCTGCTGATCTCCACGGCACGAAGTGATCTGCCGAAATCAAAACAGAGCAGCCTTACCCTTTCTGGGGGGGTGCTGGCAGGTGGGCGGTGTGCCGGTGGGTCAGTGTCCACACGGGGCTGGTGGAACTTCCCCATCTGTCAGTCCACAGACTGACCTTTGCATGTGGCCACAGGGGTCACCTTCTTTAGGTGAAGAAAATGCTATTTGTAAAATATAGATATATATGTGTGTGTGCAAGTGTGTGCGTGTTCTGTTGTCTGACTCTTTGTGACCCCACAGACTGCAGCCCACCAGGCCCCTCTGTCCATGGGATTCTCCAGGCAAGAACACTGGAGTGGGTTGCCATTTCCTCCCCCAGGGGATCTTTCCAACCCAGGGATCCAACCAGGTCTCCTGCACTGCAAGCCGACTTTTTTTTACCTTCTGAGCTACCAGGGAAGCCCCAAATATGCACGCATATTGAGATGTATACGTGTATTTTCTTTAAAGGCTCATCTCACTTGTAAACACAGTGCTAAGTCACTGAAAAAGCCAGTAAACACCCTTGGTCCCAGTTCCTTCACTCCTGTTCCCAAGAGTAAGACAACATCAGAAGATACGCAGACTTGCCAAGGACGACCTGCTACTGACCCAAAGCTGCTCCCTTCCTGAACACAGCATCTTTCCGAGGGACGGGAAATGATCGGTCCTCTTTTCTCTCACTGTGTTCAGAGCAAAGTAAATCCCAAGGAGGGAAGCGGGATGGTACCAGGCAAGTGTGAGTGTGTTTGAAGAGGAAGATCAGCAGTGACTACACAGGGGCCCCCTGGGATTATCTGGGTAAACCTCCGCTCCTGTCTGTGAGCTGCCAAGACCCCAGGACGCGTCAGGATCCCGGAGCGCCTTTAGGAATGTGGGTAGAGATGAGACTTCTGGGCCAGTGTTTGTAACCGGCCTGGCACTTCAGGACAGGCAGAGAGAGAAGTGTCTAGACTCTCCGGGGATGATCTCAGGGAGGGCGTGACTGAGACAGTCCCTCTTGCGAGAATGTACCAGGCCTCGGACCCTCTCGGCCGAGACAGAGAAGCCGGCTCGTTACCCATTGCTGAGCCTGCAGCCTCAGGGCAGGGCTGGGGTCCGCCGGCCCCTGCGAGTCCTCCCGCACAATTTGGGGGGCTGCTTCAAAATCACTAGGGCTGCCAAGCATTCCCAGAAACCTCTTTCGGTAGCGGACACTCCCACTCATGTATAAATAAGAAGCCCTGATGCAATTTAAAGCCGCTTCCACTCATCTGGTCCCGCCGCGGGAGACGGGCGACTGGCTCCTCCCAGGCTCCCTGGCATGGCCTAAGCAGACAGGGCTCCCATTTTGTCGCTAATTCTTAAGCATCACCAGTTTTTTGTTTTTTACTCCTAATGATGTATCAAATAACAGGTACACCAAATAACATGGGGTACCTTTACTTTGATACAGGTTTTCTTTGGCACGAGATCACCTCTGAATGCCAATACCCAGGTAACCCAGTTCTGGAAATGTAAGAGGCTTCCAGGTCTGCACTGGTTACTGCGGAGGGTCTTACAAGCCAACCATCTTTTAGAGCAGCCCCAGACTTTCACAACTCCTGAAGTGGGACCTGATGCCGGGTAGGAAGGTCCCACAAGCCACTGCGTCTGACCTGCTCTGGTTTCCAAGGATGCAACTTCAGGACCCAGATGCCAAGTTTTGGGGAACAGAAAAGCTCCCTCTAGTGAAGAGGGGCGAGAGAACCCCCAAAGCAAAACAACTGCCCTATTGGGAGGCGCTGAGCCAACAAATGCTTGTAAATGCTCAGTTTTAAGGATGACTGCCTTCTGGCCCTGAAATGTCAGCTTCACTTGTTGGCACTGTGTGTGACGGTCCATCAAAAGCCAGAAATGTCCGTCTCACGCAGCGCCCCGTGGAGCCTTTTGGGAAATGACGAGTGTGACCTTTCAGCCCCTGCACGGAGGGCCCACGGCAGCTTTTTGTTTTGTATTTTTTGGCCGTAACGTGGCATATGAGATATTAACTCCTCAACTAGAGATCACACCTGCCCCCGTAACATGTGCCATATGAGATCTTAATTCCTCAACTAGAGATCACACCTGCACCCGTGTGAGAAGCGTGGAGACTTAACCACTGGGCCACCAGGGAGGCCCCCTCCCTTTCTTTCCTCTGCTTAGGCATCCTCCAGATCTATGCAAGAGAGAAGCCAGACCCACCCTCCACCCTCTTGCAAATGGAATTCACCTGGCACGGAGTCGGCACCGAGAGAAAACACCGGCCCCCAAGACCTGTGCCCCAGTGGCCGCCCCCCTCTGCCTCCAGGAGGGACGGTCAGGGAGCCCCTCACGCTTAGGCCTAAACACTGCTTCCATTTCGAGATGATTCCAAGCTCACCGGCCGGACTGCTCTCTAACTGAAGCTCACAGGAGGGGCTCTCGCTGCCCCGAACAGGAGCTTGAAGGCTCAGAACCAGGGGCACAAGCTTCTCGTCTCCCAAGACGTGAGAAGGAGCCCTGCTCAGCACCCAGCCAAGCCTGGGGTACCCCCGCTGCCCGCAGGGCTGAGGCAGGGGATGGGGGTGGCCGGGCTAGAGGGGCCGGGGTGGGGAGGTCCCGGCTGACCGGGGCTCTTCGGGGTCTGTCAGGGAGGAGGGGCCGCGGGCCCAGCACTGTCAGAGTGTCACCTTTTGCACGAGGGCACCAGCGTTCAGCTAGGAAATGAGACGGCCCTGGGAAAGGAGTTTACACGGGCAGGTTCCTCCCCCGTGAGCTGCGAAGACACAGCTAAAGAGGCGGAACTGAGGCCCGGTCTCTGAACGGGGGAGGCCGCGAGACCGCCTGGGAGAGAACGCGCCATCCTAACACACGGGTGGGCTGGTCTGGGCGGAGGCCCACTGCCCGCTAAACCCTGCTGGCCTCCCGGGTGTCCGGGCAGGATTAGGTGACGCGGAGCAGACAACGGGGAAGAGGCTCCACCCGGGCGGAGGGGAGGGCCCGTTGAGGCAGGGACCCAGCTCTAAGGGCATCTGGTGCTCACAGGAGGGAACTCGTTCTCGTCGTCCAGACAAATCGGTCCCGTTGCAAACTCGTGTTCCGGAATGACCTCCCCGCGGAGCGCCCCGCCGTCCTCGGAGTAACCTGCAGAACGGCAGTGAGGCGTGAGAGACGCTGGGGGCTCTGATCTCAGCCCTGATCTCAGGCCTAGGTCATGGGCCCGCCCACCCGGCACGGTGACCACCCAGGCCCCCCGGCCCGCTCACCCGGCACGGTGGAGGCTGCGGACGCGCTCGGCCTGGCTGCCGTCGCGGCGTATGACTGAGGTAAGGGCGGTCTGAGGTCGTTTTCTTTGTTCTCTTCGCCGGTTCCTGAGCCAAGCAAGCTACCGGCAGCGATGGAGGGGGCAGGGGGAGATGAGTGGTCACCTCCTGCTCAGGACACCTCCCGAGGAAGGGCGAGGGAGGCCCGGCCTGGCCCCGGGTTCAGGCACAGGCCCCCGTCGTTTCCCCGGGCCAGCACACCCTCCGACGGCCGGGCCAGTCGTGAACGTCCCATCCCTGGTTCCGGAACCTGAGCCCACCTGTGCGCACCAGGCGGGGATGCGCAGGCCGGCCCTCCAGGGGGCCCAAGCGAGGGGCGTCCTGCCCGCAGACGGCAGGAGAGGTCTCCGTTCAGTTTGGCAAACACCTCCCAGGGACCCCGGGGAAAGAGGGGCCGGCAGGGATAGCCCAGCATGCGTGCTGCTGAGCCAATGGGAGCCTGGCGCCCAGCGGGCCTCCCGCACCCTGGCACCACCCCCGCAACCCGGGACACCCCCGCGCACCCCGGCGCCCTCAGCACCTCGCACCCCCTGCACCCACACCCCGCACCCCTGTGTCCCCTCGCACCCCGCACACCCTGTCTCTTATACACATCTCCTTTCAGCCCCTGCACGGAGGGCCCACGGCAGCTTTTTGTTTTGTATTTTTTGGCCGTAACGTGGCATATGAGATATTAACTCCTCAACTAGAGATCACACCTGCCCCCGTAACATGTGCCATATGAGATCTTAATTCCTCAACTAGAGATCACACCTGCACCCGTGTGAGAAGCGTGGAGACTTAACCACTGGGCCACCAGGGAGGCCCCCTCCATTTCTTTCCTCTGCTTAGGCATCCTCCAGATCTATGCAAGAGAGAAGCCAGACCCACCCTCCACCCTCTTGCAAATGGAATTCACCTGGCACGGAGTCGGCACCGAGAGAAAACACCGGCCCCCAAGACCTGTGCCCCAGTGGCCGCCCCCCTCTGCCTCCAGGAGGGACGGTCAGGGAGCCCCTCACGCTTAGGCCTAAACACTGCTTCCATTTCGAGATGATTCCAAGCTCACCGGCCGGACTGCTCTCTAACTGAAGCTCACAGGAGGGGCTCTCTGCTGCCCCGAACAGGAGCTTGAAGGCTCAGAACCAGGGGCACAAGCTTCTCGTCTCCCAAGACGTGAGAAGGAGCCCTGCTCAGCACCCAGCCAAGCCTGGGGTACCCCCGCTGCCCGCAGGGCTGAGGCAGGGGATGGGGGTGGCCGGGCTAGAGGGGCCGGGGTGGGGAGGTCCCGGCTGACCGGGGCTCTTCGGGGTCTGTCAGGGAGGAGGGGCCGCGGGCCCAGCACTGTCAGAGTGTCACCTTTTGCACGAGGGCACCAGCGTTCAGCTAGGAAATGAGACGGCCCTGGGAAAGGAGTTTACACGGGCAGGTTCCTCCCCCGTGAGCTGCGAAGACACAGCTAAAGAGGCGGAACTGAGGCCCGGTCTCTGAACGGGGGAGGCCGCGAGACCGCCTGGGAGAGAACGCGCCATCCTAACACACGGGTGGGCTGGTCTGGGCGGAGGCCCACTGCCCGCTAAACCCTGCTGGCCTCCCGGGTGTCCGGGCAGGATTAGGTGACGCGGAGCAGACAACGGGGAAGAGGCTCCACCCGGGCGGAGGGGAGGGCCCGTTGAGGCAGGGACCCAGCTCTAAGGGCATCTGGTGCTCACAGGAGGGAACTCGTTCTCGTCGTCCAGACAAATCGGTCCCGTTGCAAACTCGTGTTCCGGAATGACCTCCCCGCGGAGCGCCCCGCCGTCCTCGGAGTAACCTGCAGAACGGCAGTGAGGCGTGAGAGACGCTGGGGGCTCTGATCTCAGCCCTGATCTCAGGCCTAGGTCATGGGCCCGCCCACCCGGCACGGTGACCACCCAGGCCCCCCGGCCCGCTCACCCGGCACGGTGGAGGCTGCGGACGCGCTCGGCCTGGCTGCCGTCGCGGCGTATGACTGAGGTAAGGGCGGTCTGAGGTCGTTTTCTTTGTTCTCTTCGCCGGTTCCTGAGCCAAGCAAGCTACCGGCAGCGATGGAGGGGGCAGGGGGAGATGAGTGGTCACCTCCTGCTCAGGACACCTCCCGAGGAAGGGCGAGGGAGGCCCGGCCTGGCCCCGGGTTCAGGCACAGGCCCCCGTCGTTTCCCCGGGCCAGCACACCCTCCGACGGCCGGGCCAGTCGTGAACGTCCCATCCCTGGTTCCGGAACCTGAGCCCACCTGTGCGCACCAGGCGGGGATGCGCAGGCCGGCCCTCCAGGGGGCCCAAGCGAGGGGCGTCCTGCCCGCAGACGGCAGGAGAGGTCTCCGTTCAGTTTGGCAAACACCTCCCAGGGACCCCGGGGAAAGAGGGGCCGGCAGGGATAGCCCAGCATGCGTGCTGCTGAGCCAATGGGAGCCTGGCGCCCAGCGGGCCTCCCGCACCCTGGCACCACCCCCGCAACCCGGGACACCCCCGCGCACCCCGGCGCCCTCAGCACCTCGCACCCCCTGCACCCACACCCCGCACCCCTGTGTCCCCTCGCACCCCGCACACCCTGTCTCTTATACACATCTCCTTTCAGCCCCTGCACGGAGGGCCCACGGCAGCTTTTTGTTTTGTATTTTTTGGCCGTAACGTGGCATATGAGATATTAACTCCTCAACTAGAGATCACACCTGCCCCCGTAACATGTGCCATATGAGATCTTAATTCCTCAACTAGAGATCACACCTGCACCCGTGTGAGAAGCGTGGAGACTTAACCACTGGGCCACCAGGGAGGCCCCCTCCATTTCTTTCCTCTGCTTAGGCATCCTCCAGATCTATGCAAGAGAGAAGCCAGACCCACCCTCCACCCTCTTGCAAATGGAATTCACCTGGCACGGAGTCGGCACCGAGAGAAAACACCGGCCCCCAAGACCTGTGCCCCAGTGGCCGCCCCCCTCTGCCTCCAGGAGGGACGGTCAGGGAGCCCCTCACGCTTAGGCCTAAACACTGCTTCCATTTCGAGATGATTCCAAGCTCACCGGCCGGACTGCTCTCTAACTGAAGCTCACAGGAGGGGCTCTCTGCTGCCCCGAACAGGAGCTTGAAGGCTCAGAACCAGGGGCACAAGCTTCTCGTCTCCCAAGACGTGAGAAGGAGCCCTGCTCAGCACCCAGCCAAGCCTGGGGTACCCCCGCTGCCCGCAGGGCTGAGGCAGGGGATGGGGGTGGCCGGGCTAGAGGGGCCGGGGTGGGGAGGTCCCGGCTGACCGGGGCTCTTCGGGGTCTGTCAGGGAGGAGGGGCCGCGGGCCCAGCACTGTCAGAGTGTCACCTTTTGCACGAGGGCACCAGCGTTCAGCTAGGAAATGAGACGGCCCTGGGAAAGGAGTTTACACGGGCAGGTTCCTCCCCCGTGAGCTGCGAAGACACAGCTAAAGAGGCGGAACTGAGGCCCGGTCTCTGGACGGGGGAGGCCGCGAGACCGCCTGGGAGAGAACGCGCCATCCTAACACACGGGTGGGCTGGTCTGGGCGGAGGCCCACTGCCCGCTAAACCCTGCTGGCCTCCCGGGTGTCCGGGCAGGATTAGGTGACGCGGAGCAGACAACGGGGAAGAGGCTCCACCCGGGCGGAGGGGAGGGCCCGTTGAGGCAGGGACCCAGCTCTAAGGGCATCTGGTGCTCACAGGAGGGAACTCGTTCTCGTCGTCCAGACAAATCGGTCCCGTTGCAAACTCGTGTTCCGGAATGACCTCCCCGCGGAGCGCCCCGCCGTCCTCGGAGTAACCTGCAGAACGGCAGTGAGGCGTGAGAGACGCTGGGGGCTCTGATCTCAGCCCTGATCTCAGGCCTAGGTCATGGGCCCGCCCACCCGGCACGGTGACCACCCAGGCCCCCCGGCCCGCTCACCCGGCACGGTGGAGGCTGCGGACGCGCTCGGCCTGGCTGCCGTCGCGGCGTATGACTGAGGTAAGGGCGGTCTGAGGTCGTTTTCTTTGTTCTCTTCGCCGGTTCCTGAGCCAAGCAAGCTACCGGCAGCGATGGAGGGGGCAGGGGGAGATGAGTGGTCACCTCCTGCTCAGGACACCTCCCGAGGAAGGGCGAGGGAGGCCCGGCCTGGCCCCGGGTTCAGGCACAGGCCCCCGTCGTTTCCCCGGGCCAGCACACCCTCCGACGGCCGGGCCAGTCGTGAACGTCCCATCCCTGGTTCCGGAACCTGAGCCCACCTGTGCGCACCAGGCGGGGATGCGCAGGCCGGCCCTCCAGGGGGCCCAAGCGAGGGGCGTCCTGCCCGCAGACGGCAGGAGAGGTCTCCGTTCAGTTTGGCAAACACCTCCCAGGGACCCCGGGGAAAGAGGGGCCGGCAGGGATAGCCCAGCATGCGTGCTGCTGAGCCAATGGGAGCCTGGCGCCCAGCGGGCCTCCCGCACCCTGGCACCACCCCCGCAACCCGGGACACCCCCGCGCACCCCGGCGCCCTCAGCACCTCGCACCCCCTGCACCCACACCCCGCACCCCTGTGTCCCCTCGCACCCCGCACACCCTGTCTCTTATACACATCTCCTTTCAGCCCCTGCACGGAGGGCCCACGGCAGCTTTTTGTTTTGTATTTTTTGGCCGTAACGTGGCATATGAGATATTAACTCCTCAACTAGAGATCACACCTGCCCCCGTAACATGTGCCATATGAGATCTTAATTCCTCAACTAGAGATCACACCTGCACCCGTGTGAGAAGCGTGGAGACTTAACCACTGGGCCACCAGGGAGGCCCCCTCCATTTCTTTCCTCTGCTTAGGCATCCTCCAGATCTATGCAAGAGAGAAGCCAGACCCACCCTCCACCCTCTTGCAAATGGAATTCACCTGGCACGGAGTCGGCACCGAGAGAAAACACCGGCCCCCAAGACCTGTGCCCCAGTGGCCGCCCCCCTCTGCCTCCAGGAGGGACGGTCAGGGAGCCCCTCACGCTTAGGCCTAAACACTGCTTCCATTTCGAGATGATTCCAAGCTCACCGGCCGGACTGCTCTCTAACTGAAGCTCACAGGAGGGGCTCTCTGCTGCCCCGAACAGGAGCTTGAAGGCTCAGAACCAGGGGCACAAGCTTCTCGTCTCCCAAGACGTGAGAAGGAGCCCTGCTCAGCACCCAGCCAAGCCTGGGGTACCCCCGCTGCCCGCAGGGCTGAGGCAGGGGATGGGGGTGGCCGGGCTAGAGGGGCCGGGGTGGGGAGGTCCCGGCTGACCGGGGCTCTTCGGGGTCTGTCAGGGAGGAGGGGCCGCGGGCCCAGCACTGTCAGAGTGTCACCTTTTGCACGAGGGCACCAGCGTTCAGCTAGGAAATGAGACGGCCCTGGGAAAGGAGTTTACACGGGCAGGTTCCTCCCCCGTGAGCTGCGAAGACTGTTTCCCCTGTTTCCCCATCTACTTCCCATGAAGTGATGGGACCAGATGCCATGATCTTCGTTTTCTGAATGTTGAGCTTTAAGCCAACTTTTTCACTCTCCTCTTTCACTTTCATCAAGAGGCTTTTGAGTTCCTCTTCACCTTCTGCCATAAGGGTAGTGTCATCTACATATCTGAGGTTACTGATGGGCTAGTTTAAAAAAAATCTTTCCAATGTTCAGCTTTAACAGTCACGCTTAAAGGTCTTAGATAAGACGTCTGTCCACCCCACAGGAGTTTGAACCTAGACTTTGGAATTAGAGCCTTTTTACATAAATCCTTAAAAATGGGAACCTCCTTCAAGACAGTATCACTGGAATGAGGAGTTTAAAACTTCCGTTCCAGCTTGCAGCTGCCCCTGAGGAGAAGAGACCAACCAGACGGACACTGGCTGATGGGGGTGTTGATGGCAAGGTGGTAAGGTGGAGTGGAGGGGGCGGGTCTGCCTTTACTTGCTCTTCCTGGCTCCCTTCTCTCGCTCTCCCTTAAACACGTTTGCATGTTTGGGGCACCCCACACTTTGGGAAATGAATCAGTGATGGTTTCTGCCTGGCAGGGGCAGGGGGCGGGGTGGGGGGGCTGGACGTACGTGGCGAGGGTGCAGATGTTCCTGTGGCCGGAGAAGCCCAGACGCCCGGTGGCAAAGGCCCTGTCCTGGTTCATCATGTCGGACACCTGGGTGGGGAGGTAGTTGGATGCGGCCAGGAACATCTTCCCCACGTAGCCGGTCCAGGTTGAGGGCTCCTCGGGTCGGCTGGGGAGCAAGGCAAGTGAGGGTGAGACCGAGACCGCCCCCCCGTGGCCGTCCAACACCCGTGGCCTCCGCACGGAAAGGGCTGTGCTCTGCTGTGACATCCTGCCCAGGGTGGCTGGGGACGTGCCCTTCTGGCCGTGCCCCGAGGGCTCGTGTGTTCCGGGGAGGAGCCCTCGCATAGCAGCTGAGCGGCTCCAGCACGGCGGCCTCTCTCCATTCAGAAGGAAACTGATGGTGGCTCTGATTTCTAGGCTGCTGGGAGGGGGGCTAGGGAGAGGGAGATGGAGTCGGTCCCTGGCCGCTGTAACAAGCCCAGGCCTGTTGTGGGCTCATCCAGAAAAGAACAGGCCGATCTCAGAGTCAGACCTCGAGGCCAGACTGTGTGGGCAGCGAACCCCGGAGCGAGAGGCCATCGTGGTGTCACGTTACTGTCCCGAGCCACCTGGGTGGGCGCCGGGATGCTCACAGGTGGGGGAGTCCATGGGGCCTGCTGTGCCCCCTACAGCTGCCACCTGCGCCCCATCCCGGGGTCTCTGCCAGACGGGAGGATGGGGGTCGGGGCGGCTCCGCTGTGAGCTGGCAGTGGACATGACGCACACCTGCCTCAGGGCCGGGCAGGACAGACACACACCCGGGACAAGCCACTGAGGCTGCAGGACGGACAAGGGGACACGGGACGGACGGAGGTATGCGGGACAGATGGGGC